>ML797459.1:0-74670 GCA_009831015.1 Picea engelmannii
CATCTAACTCACCCCTAAGGTTTTTCAATCAATATGTTCCTACCTCGATTTTCTGAGCAACTTGGTAGGGACCAAGCCAAAGATTTGGAATTTAGAGTGTTTCCCCTTAGGCTCATTTATTTTGTCCCATTTCAAAACTATGTCTCCTACCTCGAAGTTTTTATCTTTGACTTTGTGCTTATCAAACCACCTTTTAACCAACAGTTGGTGAGCTACAAATTTCTTTCTATCCCTTTTCATTTCTTCTTCAACCATCATGAGTGTGTTTATACAATATTGCATGATTGAAATTGGTTGGCCCCTAGAGGCCTGGGAAAGTTGTAGAGATAGGAGATACAAGTTGGTTGGGAGAATGGCTTCTTGTCCATAAACTAGAAATTATGGAGAATTCCCTCGGGCTTCTTTAGAAGTTACTCTATCATCCCACAAAATGTAATGAAGTGCATTATTCCAATTCCTATGGTTTTCTACCATGGTATTTTTAAGAATTCTTACCATATTTTTGTTGGTCGATACTACAACACCATTCCCTTGTGGGTAGTAATTAGAAGAATACCTCAATATAATCCCCTTATCCAAAGCAAATTCAGTTACAAGAGTAGAAAAAACTATGCATCATTATAAAAAAACAAGGATAGAAGGTACCCCAAACCTTCTCATTATGTGTTTCTCCAAGAACTGGATCACCACTTTCTCATTGATATGTGTAAGGGGAATGGCTTCTGACCATCGTTTGAAATAGTCGGTTGTAATCAATATTTACTTGTGTTGTTTAGATGTTTTTTTTTGGCAGCATGTCGAAGTGGGAAAGAAAGCATGCACAAAGAAGAATGACAGCTAGAAGAGCAATCGTGGGAAAGAAATCATGCAAGAGGAAAGAGACAACTGGTAAGAAGCATAGCACATGTGCATGCAAGAAGGAGTCGACAGCTGGAAGGAAAAAAAGCATGCATGCAGAGAAGGAAGACCTAACAACAGTAGGGTTAGGGTTTTTGTAAGCCTTTGTGTAAATGGTTGAAGAGCCCGATAGATATATATATAGATATGCAGGTATCATAGAAGGATTGGGTTTTTATGTAATTTTTTTTAGTAGATGAACTACTTTTGCAAAGAGATTGATATAGAGTGGAGGAGAGAAGGTAGATCTTGAGGATTAGATCGCAGGCTGAGGAGCCTGGTGCGATCTAGTTCGCCTCATATAGATCTTACCCATCTGAGGAGAGTTGTAAGTGCGCGGAGTGAGAATTGTGGAACCACCATAATAAGAGATCCAAGAGACAAATATTTGTGGACGTAACCTAGGAGGGGGTGAACCACGGTAATACTTGTGTAATGTGATGAATGCATGCATATCTTTGTCATGCTTTTAGTAGTTAAATGTTGTGTGTAATGAATGAATGAGTTATTACATTGTTGGTTAATTGTTGTTGGGATATCAAGAAAAGATGTCACGGAGGTTAAAATATAAAAGAGAATAACAGTAGTTTGTAACACAAGTTATAATAAATGGCTCAAAATACAAATTCCATATCTCTCGCTCAATCCTAGGCTATAAACACCTGAGTCTTACAACCACCCATTTAAAGCTATTTCGGGTGAGACTGCACAGTGCATCCTATGTATTGTGTTGCCTCCTGGTTTACCAGAAGGGACGATAGTTTTAGGCATTGTTGGTACCCTGAAATATATGAACCCTGGGTCAACAATGCAGGTAGTAGGGAAGATTCGTTCATAAAACCAACAAATGGTTTTGTTGTTGTGTTAAGGGGAACAAGAGAAGACTAAGTAGATAATATAGAATGCATGAGAAAATAATGAGTGAAACCAGAAGACCGTTGAGCCATTAGAAGGGAATGTTGAGATCATGGAACCCCATGAAAGCATAAATCAAAGGCTGGTTGAGAACTAAAGAACTAGAGTTTGCCCAGAAAGACAATAGAAACCCTAGCATCACACCTCACAAATATCTGGATAAATACGTGCTTACATATTTACGTGAAGTTTTTCTCTATGATTTTCCCCACCTACTGCAGGAGTGGATACTACGGTTGAAAGATAACCATGCGACAAACCGGATCCGACAGCTAGATTGGACCCCAGTACGGGTTGAGAGGTTACAACATGTGAACAAAAAATTCACCCACGCAGTCGAATTTTGGCTTGACAATATTGTGGCAGGCTTCATTACAGAGTTTGTCGTCGACACAGTGAAGTCATATTGTGCAGCAAAGTAGGAATTTGTACGCGAACCCCATGGAAGGTACATTCGATCACTGTATACTTCTATTAAAATATTGCTATATAACAAAGGGGTAATGACAATGGAGTCAGACGGCTAGACTTCCCTGTGTGCATGGGGGAAGGGGGGAAGCACTGACAGAGAGAAGAGAGATGGAAGAAGGTGAGGATAAAGGCAAGAAGGAGGAGGAACTCTTGGACCTGATCTTGATGGATGATGACCAGCTTAAGTGGATCTTGGCGTCATCAGGAACGACGCGTAGCGGAGTAACCTACCAATATAAGGTGAATACCAAGAAGAGAGTCATAGCTGCGAGGGAGGGCTTGGCAAGCGATGAGGAAGAGGTAGAGGATCTCCGGGTTGTGGAGCAGATTGAGGAAATCCTACGCGCAACCTATGAGAGGAAAACAAGAGGCCCAAGAATGGGAGGAGAAGGTAGCCATCCTTTCCATATTAATGTTAGTGTGGAACCCATAAACCCATGTGCGACCAATACACCATAGAAAACACCACCGTTTAGACAACAGAAGTTCGGAGGAAGTCTGACAGCAAGAAGTACATCTACTGCAGGAGAACCAACTGGAGGAGCTAGTTCATGCAGTACTAGTCAAGTATCTACACTGCATGGAATAGGTAGCAGTTCAATATTTAGAATGGTAGGACACGATCCCACTATTAGATTACCATAATTTCGAGAAGAAGTAGAAAAATACCCTGAGAAGCATTTGTTCATTTGTGCAAATATTTGGGAGGCAAAACAGGTCATTGATGAAGATACAAAACTTGCGCAGCTAGCGATCACGCTAAGAGACTGTGCACTGGACTGGTACATGAGTCTAGACACGAATAGTGCCCCTAGGATGACGAGGACACTGGAAAACATTAAGAATCTAATGATTAATGAGTTCCAGAAGCCAAGCTTAGAGGATTAGTACATGAATGATATGATCGATATAAGACAGAAACTAGGAGAGTCTGTATGGGAGATTGACCAGAGATTCAAGCAACTGAAGGGGAAGTTAAAATACCTTATGACCGAGATGCAGCACCAGCACCTGTTTGTTAACTCACTACTCCCACACCTAAAATATCCCTTACGAAAACAGAAGTTTCAGAAGCAGGTCGAGGCTCTACAGGAAGCCTTGCAGTTGGAAGAGAACCAGTACCAACAGATGGACCCAGCTATTGAATAATTGAAGGAGGATTTGAAGAACCTAAAATTTGAGTTGAACCAGAATAAGAACAAGGACAAACGAGAAGTCCTTTGGTGCACCACATGCAGGATGAAAGGACACCACAAGAATGAGTGTCCAATATTCGCACAGTATATGGAAACAGGCATGCCAAACCCTCTACCACAGGGAGGATTATGGTGCAAAATATGTAAGAAACCGGGTCATGACCCTTATCATTGCACGATGATGTAGAAGTACCAGACAATTCCAAAGAATTCTTATTGCACCTTTTGTAACTCAGTGGGCCAGAATGACAAAGATTGCAGAACTATGGAGCTGATGCGGGAAAGAACATCAGATGCATACAGGGTA
This sequence comes from Picea engelmannii, assembly GCA_009831015.1. Taxonomy (NCBI): domain Eukaryota; kingdom Viridiplantae; phylum Streptophyta; class Pinopsida; order Pinales; family Pinaceae; genus Picea; species Picea engelmannii. The sequence goes on from ML797459.1 coordinate 3,787, forward strand.
CAGGCCGAAATGATGACTGGGCAAGAAGCGCCACAGTTCAATCAAGCCCCATCTCCATACAACATTACACAGCAGCAGTACAATACTACGTAGCAACCATACAATAATGCACAGCCGCAGTACAACCCAGTGCAACCCCAGTATAATACCGCGCAGTATAATCAGGCACCACAATACAATGCGCCAAGAGGGGACCGAGCAGGCTATCGAGGAGGAGGTCAAGCTGGAGGAGGTTTCGGATGTGGCAGAGGACCAATCACATGTCACAATTGTCAAAGACCGGGACATTATGCATGGGAATGCCCACTGCCGCCAGCGACATGTATGTATTGTCGTGCATCGGATCACGAGACAGAGGAATGTCTGACACTATTAGTAAAGATCCAGGAAAAGAGGAACCAGAACAACTAGAATGTTCAATGGATTTCAGCCAAAGAAAGGGAGGATGGACGGAACATCAATATAGTCACTTGTGGAGGAACGAAGACAGGAAATGATGTAGTCCGACAGGAACCCGCACCGAACCAATGGGTAAAGAAGAACAACGAACCAAGAAATCAATTCGACGCACCCAAAGAAAAGGAGACTTTTAAGGAAGCCAGACAAGAATTTCAGAAGCCGAACACAGCATCGACTTCCACTGCGCAACCAGACCAAGAAGCCCCAGAATACGAAATGTCACCATCATTGGATCATACCAACAGAATGCCACCCAAGGGACAAGTAAGTACTATCAAAGACTTTTTTCAATCATGCATAAAAATGTTAAGTGATCCTTCATATGGGAAAATATTGCAAAAAATCCTAGAGAAATGTAGCAGCGAGATGGAACAAAAGCTAGAACTAAAACCTATCAATCACCTACACACAAGAAGATGAACAAGTAGGGAATTTAGATTGAATGATAACATTGGGGATTTCAGTATGGGAGACATCATATTGGACCTAGGATCCGAAGTGAATGTGTTATCCAAGAAAAACTGGCAATGCATGGGAGAGCCAACATTAGGTTACTCAAATGTCCAATTAAAACTAGCAAACCAACATAGGTTCCTACCATTAGGGAGACTGAAAGGAGTAACACTAGATCTTGATGGAGTGCACACTAAAGAAGAATTTGAAGTCATCAAAATAGTAGATGGCACAACAATGTACCTGACACTACTCGGTGTAGATTGGGCGTTTGACAACCAAACCATATTTAACTTGAAGACAAGGAAAATGACATTTGAATCCATAGATTGCAAGGTCATAGTAGATCCATCAGAAGGGGAAAGGTTCATAGAACCCACTAGCCTAGACTTAGAGGAGATTGGCCAGTTGTACAGAACAACTGCGCATGATGAGGATTACGTAAACCCAACTGCAGACGGGGTACTCAGTTGGTGGAGCATTACTTCATGCACAACAGATTCAGACATCGGGTTAGAAAACTAGCATCAAAGACTACACGAAGTATCCACAAGAAGATGTGCAAGAATAGACCACACAGTACGTTGGATAGGCATAGAAATCAAAGAAACACCCAATTTCCACAGACTAAATTATTTGGAAACATTCTTGACACAATATGAAGATGAAGTATTAGAGAACCAGAGGCTACTAGCACTGAATTTAGCAATCAAGACCACACCCGCAAGATGGTGGGGCGCACACAAGTAGACTATCACAAACTGGTACCAATGTAAGCGGTTACTGCGCATAAGGTTCGACGTGGAACAGAAAAACAACAAAAAACAACAAAAAACAGAGATATGAAGGATTAGGGACACCAGCGAAACACTTGTAGGAGTGAAAAACGTTGCGGAAAATGACACCACCAAAGGAATGGCCTCACCACTTCATTCACACTTTAGAGGGCATACCAGCGAACTGGAATACAGATCAATAATTGCGCAAAGGAACTACAACATGGACAACATTGCAACATAAATTTACCATCACTTTCTCATTCGAGCATGAGAACCCCAACATAGATGCAGCTCTGAAACGGATCAGAGGAATCATATTCATTGAAGAACCGGAAATAGAACTTATTACCGAAGAGCAGCAGTGAAATAAGTAGACGGTCAAGGAACTACTGTCATGTTACCATGTACAAGAGGAAGCACCAGACCAAGATGACTCGTGCGACATTCAGATTGAAGAAGTAGAAGGATAAAGAGATGTGAAGGGACCACCCATAGAATCCAAAGTTATTTCCGCTTTAATCAAGGTAAAGAAAGTTAACATTGAAATAGTTGAACATCCCAAAATGGCCATCATTGGAGACTACTGGGATGAGCCAACAGTAGAAAGCATCACAGAGTTGTTGCGCGAGTACGGCGACTTGTTTCTTACAACATTTACAGAGATGAAGGGTATAGAAAGAGAACTAGGAGAGATGAAGATACCTCTCAGACCTTAAGCGATACCAATTAGACAACGACCATATAGACTGAACCCCATATATAAGAAAAAAGTTAAAGAGGAGATCAACTGGATGCTCGAAGACAGCATAATCGAACCAGTCGAGGAATCAGAATGGATAAGATCGATGGTCGTACAGGACAAGAAACAAGGAAGAGGGATTAGGATATGCGTTGACTTGAGGAAGTTGAATGATGCATGTCTACACGACCCATTCCCTACACCGTTCACGGATGAAGTGTTAGAGAATGTGGGGGGACACGAAGATTACTCATTCACTGATGGATTCTCAGGCTACCATCAGATTAAGATAGCACAGGAGGACAGATACAAGACCAAGTTCACGATCGAATGGGGATCTTACCAATTTATAGTCATGTCATTTGGACTGAAGAATGCACCAAAAATATTCTCCAGAGTGGTTATCGCAGCATTTAAAGAATTCATCCATCAATTTCTCGAAGTATACCTGGATGACTAGACAGTCTATAGTCTGTTGAAAAAACATGTGGAAGTTTTATGCTTGATGCTAGAATGATGCAGAAAGTGTCAAATATCACTAAACATAAAGAAATGTATATTTGGAACATCGTTTGGGATACTATTGGGCCATATAGTATGCAAACAAGGGATATCGATCAATCCGGCAAAGATCGTAGTTATCGTAAATTTACCAGCACCAAAAATAGTCAGTCAGCTACGAGCGACGTTAGGACACACATGATACTATAGGAAATTCATCAAAGGATATGCGCGGATCACAACACCAATGGAAAAACTATTAAGAAAGGATACAAAGTACCAATGGAACGATGAGTGTCAACATGGTATGGATACTCTGAAGGAAAAGATGGTCACTGAACCAATATTAGTATTTCTAGACTGGGGAAAGACATTCCATGTGCATGTAGATGCATCAGCGATATCACTTGGAGTTATCTTAGCACATCCAGGAGCAGGAGACTTGGATCAATTGATAGCGTTCACAAGCAGAAAACTATCAGACTTAGAATAGAATTATAACATGACGGAAAGAGAAGGCCTAGCTATGGTTTACGCACTACAGAAGTTCAGACACTACCTATTGGGAAAATATTTTAAGATGTTCACAGATCACTCATCCCTAAAATACCTAGTCAACAAGCTAGTGTTGGGGAGGAGAATATATCGATGGTTACTATTATTTCAAGAATTTGACTTTGAAGTAATAGTCAAACCAGGAAAACTAAATGCAGGACCTAACCACTGATCACGGGTCACAAATGGAGAACCCACGAACTTAGAAGAAAACTTTTTGGATGCACAATTATTATCAATACATATTTTTGATGACTACTTCTCAAATATCACCCAGTACTTGAGCACAGGTATCGCACCACAAGAATATACCACCGCGCAGAATAAGAACCTGGTAGTTCGCGCAGTCGACTATCAACTGATCGCAGGACATCTATATAAAATGGGCGCAGATAGCATTTTATGAAGATACATGTTAGAGAATGAATGACCAAGAATTTTAGAAGAATCCCACGAGGAATTGGCAGGAGGACACTTTGTAGGAAAATCTACCGCATAGAAGGTACTCCGTGCAGGATTATGGTGGCCAACGATTCACAGAGAATAGAATGAGTACTGTTAGGGATGCGATGTCTGTCAAAGGGTAGGAAAACCCAACAGAAGGGATGAGATGCCATTATGAAAGCAAGTGACATTACAGGTATTTGATAAATGGGCAATAGACTTTGTGGGACCAATTAACCCAAAAGCCAAAAAAACAGAGGCAAGATACATCATCATCGCGACGGAATACCTAACAAGGTGGGTGAAAGCCGCACCAGTAAAAGACTGCAGTGCGGAGATAGTTGCACACTACTTATTTGAACAAGTAATTACTAGGTTTGGGTGCCCAAGAGTTTTGATGAGCGACCAAGGCACGGATTTCATAAATAGCACCATCCGTGTGATGCTCGAAGAGTTTGAAGTTCACCACCAGAAAAGAACATCGTATCATCCATAGGTGAATGACACAGTAGAATCCTTCAACAAAATTCTAGAGAACGCACTGACAAAGATCTATAACGTCAACAAAGACAACTGGGACCTTAAAGTACCAGCAGTATTATGGGCGTATAGGAAGACATGCAAAATGTTGACAGGGCACACACCATTCAAACTAGTCTATGGCCAAGAAGCAGTAGTGTCATTAGAATTTTTAGTACCCAGCTTACACGTAGCAGCTATCACACAAATGACAGAACACGGCGCAATACATGAAAGACTAAACCAGCTGTTAGCAATGGAGGAAGGTTGAATCCTGGAAGGATTCCATCAACAAGTGTAGAAGGCCAGAGACAAATCATGGCACGATCGACACATCAAGAAGAAGACTTTCAAGGAAGGAGATCTAGTATTGCTCTATGACATCAAATCGTTCCAGCACCTAGGAAATCTGAGAATGCATTGGTTAGGACCATACGAGGTAAAATATGTAACAGACAGTGGAGTTGTGCAGTTAATAGATTTAGCAGGTACAGACCTCAGAGGAATGATCAACGGGAGTCGACTGAAGCTGTATAAGGACAGTCGACCACCCACCGCACAGTAAAAAAAAATTGAAAAAAACGCAAAGCAAGCTAGAGATAAACAATCCACAGGACGCTCGAAACATGAATGTAGCAAAGGCAAGAACAATGGTTACATGCCAAAGAAAAACGAGTGGGAAACAGAAAGTCGACAAAAGTAGGATGATAGGACAGCACTAAGTGGAATTAAGGCACGACAAGGACTGATGGAACATCACATTAAACACGCCAACTGGAAACAGAAAAGTAAGTGTAATGAAAAGTACGAAACTGTCGCAGATGCATTGAACCCTAAGTTATGGTGCATTAATCCATCATGTAGGAAGCATCCTCGATAAGCTTCATGACAAGCCCATACAAAACGCAAGAACGGAAGTAACTAGTATATTCGTGAAAGGACAACAGAGAGACCACAGAGCTCACCACAGTCCTTCAAACTTAGTAAACATTCGACAATCACCACTATGGCACTACCAAAGTCCGTCGAACCAGGCCAGACAGCCAGATCGAACAGGGTTCAAACTAGGTCACGAGGATCACTGGAAGAAAATGAGCAGCAGTAGCCGAAGATCATCGATATCGATGAGATCCCATCCCCAGAGATAACACCGATGAAATCTACACCACTACTGGAAGAGATTCAGTAGCCACAAGCAGAGGCCATGAAAGAGGACATGCCAGCAGCGAAGCAGGAACCTAAGAATGAGGAAGCGGAAACCCAGCAGGAAGTGCAACCAGAAAGCATTGAACCAGCTGCGGAAGTTAACGGAATGGCACAGAATCAAGGATCAGATGGGAAACCAGATGAGTCATAGGTACCTAGCCTAGGTCAACCAACAAAAGAGACCACGCGAACTACCTCGTCTTGGCCAGAATGGCTTACAAGGGAGCAACCAGGAGTTGTTGGAACTTTGTACCAACCACCACAGCAGGAAGACAAAGTTCTGATACTGAGCTCACCTTGCAAGAAACCGGCAGCAGAAATTGTGCTATCACGCATACCAGAGGGAGTACATGTAGAGCCGCAGCTATTGGGTCATATCAGGAAGCTCAAGTATTCTGACCATGACGTATCAGAAGAAACCAAGTACCCGAAACTTGCACCGAGGATTTTTATGCAGAACATAGTGGTAAACCAACTTGGAGAAATGATCAACCAACCACATTAGTGGGCAGTTGGACTGGACAGAACAAGAATTTTAGGGCTGTTGAAACTTCCACATTTTGGTAGAGGCCAGTACGCGACAACATGCGTTAAGCAGTTGTTAGCAGTCACGCACGGAGGGGATATATGGTTGGACAAACCCATTCCCATAACTATTGAGCTTATCGCACAGATAACAGGACTACCCGGACGAGGTATGATCCTGTGTTGATTCTAGACGATAAATCCAAGGAGAAAGAGTTAGCAGAGAAAATGAAGAAGAAATATGGTATCACCACGAGGACAAGAGGCATTATAATCAAACAGATCAACAATGCAGTGACAGAACTGGGTGAAAATATCTTAGCCTATAAATTGTTAAGAAAATGTTGCAAAGATGAAGTACCAGCGGGAGTCATTGCAGTTGCATCTCAATGCGCAGAAGGCACCTTCATGAGTTGGGTGCCTTATCTATTAAACTTGTTCCAAGTGGACTACAGGGATGCACAGGACCTCGGTACAAAATTCCATTAGTCACAGTTGCTCACGCTTATAGCCTTCATGGGATGGAGGGAACCAGAGTATGTAGTTTTTTGTACTATACCAAAGCCAGCAGGAGCGAGATATCTATTACTGATATCCGGGCCACAGGACAGGCATAAGAGGAAAAATGGAATCATCTTTGAAGCATACCTACGAGACATATAGGAATCTATCAACCGATCATGGAGAATAACACCAGAGGTTGTCGCGCGATATGGGGACATCGCTAACTCTAGGCTACACGTCAAGCCATGTGGATACAACCAAGGCAGGATCCAAATAAACAGTGGCTACCGATGTGCTACTATATTACAGAAGGTGATATAGACATGGTCATCAGTGAATGGCCTGACACATGGAGGCTCCCATCCATTCCCCGGGAAGTACCAGAAGGACCCGCATAAGGAGAGGCAGCGCAGGCGGAAACACAGCCTCCGCAAATCCCAGTACCCAAGAAACCAAGGACGGGACAAAACAAGCCGACTCAGGAAAACGAAGGGTCAAAGAAGATAAGAACCCAGAAGGGGCAGAAAGAGACCAATGAACAGTCGAAACAAGCTAAGGGAGCACAAGAGACCGCCCCAAATCCCATCATATAGGAACCAGGGGGAACTAAGAGATCGGTTGTACAGGCAACAGGCGTGTGCAAGAAATCAAAGGCACAATGAGCATCACTAGACTATATGATCACGGAGGACAATAGAGAAATGATCGCCATAATGGTCTAGGATTGTCTAGCAGAAGACTTCTTTCACGCAACACATCACAGGGATAAACTGCAAAAAGAGCTGGTGGACATGGGACAACTCCTTAGGACACTCGGGGAGGCCCAGAGAGCAAGTAGCAGCAGAGGCATAGAGTTTTCGACAACACAAACCAACGAAAGAGTGGAGGTAGGAGAACGTGACATAGTCCTCCCAATGCCACATGCACATGCAACGGTCTACATAAAATAGAGCATGCTACAAATGGATGAAATCGTGGGACAGACACCACTGAAGGATTTGGACCACATCCAATTGGTCTTGACATGGATGCCATCAAGGGCACTGTAAAAATTGCAGGTTAGCGTCAACCATGAGATGCAGTCTTGGGCACATAGCAACTTAGTTGAGCTACATAAAGCAACAAAGAAAAGGAAAGCGCTGGAAGAAAATTGTGAATAGGACAAATCCAAAACTTAGGAGGAGACGGAACTCAGGAACAAATTGGAACGAAGAGTGGGGGAAATTTTTGGGAAAATTCCAACCATTGTGCAAGGAAATGAACTCCCATCTGCAGAAAAAATCGACCAGATTGCACAGGCAATTGCTCAATACCAGAAGGAGATCGAGGATCTCCGATAACAACTCACACTAACAACTCCACCGGCAATAAAGGAGCAAAGGAGGTAGGCAGCAACAATACAAATAAAGGATATGAAGAAACAGGTTAGCACGGCAGTTGACTTACTCGATAAAGTAGCGCAACTTTTGACAAGACTGGAGGAGGATCCACAGGTTCAACGTTGGGACAAGGAAGAGAAGAGGATCAATGCAGTGATCCATGAACTCAAACAGAAGAAAAATACCATACCAATTCCAGAATGTGTCAAGGGGATGCAAGAGCTTAAGAATATGCAAGCAAAACTTATCATTGCGTAAACACAGAAACATGAGCATCAGGGTCAAATAGAACCATTACAGGAACGGGTAGCAGAAGTACTCGCGTAGGCAAAAGCATCTAGAACACAGATGGTACAGATACAAGAATAATGTGTAGGATTACTGAGCGATGAAGTGGCAGTTCAGGTAGTGGATACCATTAAGGAGAAGACCGTGCAAGCACTGATAAAAGCAGCAGGGCTGAGGGAAAAGTTTCAGATGATCACCGAGAAGATCAAGTCAGCCCAGAAAGATTAGGTGACTCGGGACGAGTCACATGTCAGTGTAGGGGGACTATTGGTAGCAAACCGAAGTGGGAAAGAAAGTGTGAAAAAAGAAGAATGACATCTAGAAGATCAATCGTGGGAAAGAAAGTGTGCAAGACGAAAGCGACAACTGGTAAGAAGCACAACACGCGTGCATGCAAGAAGGAGGTGACAACTGGTAAGAAGCACAAAACGCGTGCATGCAATAAGGAGACAACAACTGGAAGGAAACAAAGCACGCATGCAGAGAAGGAAGACCTAACAACAGTAGGGTTAGGGTTTTTGTAAGGTTTTATGTAAATGGTTGAATATCCCGATAGATATATATATAGATACGCAGGTATCATAGAAGGGTTGGGTTTTTATGTAATGTTTTTGAGTAGATGAATTACGTTTGCAAAGTGATTTATCTAGAGAAGAGGAGAGAAGGTAGATATTGAGGATTAGATCGCAGGCCGAGGAGCCTGGTGCGATCTAGTTCATCTCATATAGATCTTACCCATCTGAGGAGAGTTGTAAGTGTGTGGTGCGAGAATTGCAGGACCACCATAATAAGAGAGCCAAGAGCCAAATATTTGTGGAGGTAGCCTAGGAGGGGGTGAACCATAGTAATACCTCTGTAATGTGATGAATTCATGCATATCTTTGTCATACTTTTAGTAGTTAAACGTTGTGTGTAATGAATGAATGAATGAGTTATTACATTGTTGGTTAATTGTTGTTGGGATATCAAGAAAAGATGTCACGGAGGTTAAAATATAAAAGAGAATAACAGTAGTTTGTAACACAAGTTATAATAGATGGCTCAAAATATAGATTCCATATCTCTCGCTCAATCCTAGGCTGTGAACACCTGAGTCTTACAGCCACCCATTAAATCTATCTCGGGTGAGACTGCGCAGTGCATTCTATGTATTATGTTGCCTTCTGGTTTACCAGAAGGGCCAATAGTTTTAGGATTTATTGGTACCCTGAAAGATATGAACCCTAGGTCAACAACGCAGGTAGTAGGGAAGAGTCGTTCATAAAACCAACAAGTTTATATTGATCTCCCCTGTGACATATATTCCTCGTTTCTCAAAACGTCTTAAAATTGTTATTGGTTGCAATGGAATGGATTCCTTTTTCTCTTTCCCAACACTTAAGTAACAAACTTTGCATTTTCTCACATGTGTGTATGTCCCTAAAAAAAGTTGGCCAATAGTATCCTTCCCTTAGAATATTATGGGAAGTGGTTTCCCCTACAAAATGACCACCTATTGGACCATCATGAAGATCTCTTATCACCTTTTCTGCATCTTCTCATTCAAGACACCTATGTAAGACTCCATCATAGTTCATGTGAAATAGCACAGAGTTGATAAGATGCCACTGATCTGATTTTAGTCTAAGGTCACTTCTCTCCTTAGGTTTTATATTTTCAAGACATACACCATGATGGAGGAAGTATCATAAGTTTGATTACCAAGAGTCTTGACTCGATGGAATGTTTAACACTTCACTACACCATACGAAAAATGCATTGTCCCACCCTGAATCTTTTGGTTCTACAAGGTCTTGGGACTCTGTGGATAATTTGAACAAGCCTCAACCTCTAACTATATTAACTGGTTTGATGTCAAGGTATAACTCTTAGATGACATTCATCCATTTACCCCTTCTTTCTCCCATTTCATGTTGTGTGAAAAGTGACCTTACTGCAGGGTGGGGCACTATAACTTTAGTATGGTTCTTCGAGATGTAGGATTTGAAATGTTTCACTACTTTGTAACAACATATGCATGTTTTTATATAGAAAGGTAATTGATGTCTGGCCCTGACATATTGATTCTCATAAATTATATATGGGTCTCATTGTTCTCATCATCATTTTGTGTCAAGATTTCTACTAGGGACTGATCATACGCGAAGGTATAAAGAAAGAAATATTTGTTGAAATCATGGTTGTGTAATAAAGGGGGCTGGGAAATGGAAGCCTCAATTTTGTCAAAGGCATCCCTTACTTCTTCACTCCATTTGAATTCTTCATCTTTGCATATCATTTTTTGCAATGGTTTGATCATTTCTGCAAAATCAGGATTAAATTTCCTCATGAAATTAATCTTCTCGAAGAAATATTGCATGGCCTTTTTGTTGTGGGGAAGGGAGAGTTGAGAAATTTCCTTGACTCGTTCAGGGTCAATATTAATTCCATATTTAGAAATAATATGTCCTAATAGTTTCCCCTCATCGACATTGAATATGGTCTTCTTTCGATTGAGAGATATCTCATATTTTATACATCTTTTAAAAATATAGGTCAAATGGGCAATATGATCTGACATGTTCTTAGAGTAGACTATGACATTGTCTAGATACACCACTACACACTTGTTTACCAATCCTCTAAAGGCTACATCCATGTCCCTTTGGAAAGTAGCCCCTACGTTGATTATCCCAAAAGGCATGTGTTTATAAGCAAAGGTTCCCCACTTAGTCCAAAAAGTTGTTTTCAATCTATCTTCTTTCAAGACCAGTACCTAGTTATATCCTGAGAACCCATCCAGAAGTGAGAACATATGAGATCTAGATATGGTTTGTAGGAGATGCTCCATAGGGGGCACCAGGTATTTCTCCTTTTTTGAATATCTATTTAAATTTCCGAAGTCAACACATAGAACATTTCTCCTGACTTCTTTTTTACGGGCACAAAATTAGCTACCCAGGTAGAATGTCTCACTTTAAATATAATTGTAGCATCCAGTATTTTTTTAAGTTCCTTCTGCATTAAAGACTCGAGAGATGGGTGGAATTTCCTCAGCTTTTTTTGGAAAGGTTTAACATCTGGTCTAATAGGGATGGTGTGTTGGATGATCTCGGTGTCGTATGTTTTCAAATCTTGATAATACTATGCAAAAACATCTTGTTATTCTTTAAACAAATTAAGTAGGATTTCTTTTCGTCGGGGAATAAGGATTTTCCAAGGTTAACATTCGTAAGATTTTCAACAATTTCTAGGTTTATGACTTCGTAAGAAAGACATGAACTACCAGTTTTTACATTTTTGGGGTTTTCAAATATTTCTCGCAAATCAAAGAGGTTTTCCAAATTGACTACCTCTTTGGGAATTGTGTGCAGTTTAGGCTTAGTAGTGGTCTTGTCTTTGTCTATATAATATTCAGTGTATCCTTGTTCATCAAGCATCCATTGAAATAATTCATCGTCAATAGCCAAATCCTTAAAATTTTCTTCATTAAACAAGAAGTCTATAATCTGCTCATCCACCTCAAATACTCTCCAATTAGTTATGTTTTCAGGGACAGGTGGCTTGTATAGTAGCTATATGGTGAACCTAGAAGCCTCATAATATTCAATAGGATATAGCCTTGAGGATGTTGTTGAAAGAAAATCAGCAAGCACATTCTTGGATCGAGGAATGGCAGTGATATTAAATTCTTGTAAACTCTCTATTAGCTTATGTACCTCTTACTGGTAATTTATTAAATGAGGTGAATTGCAATGTATGGTGATTTTGACTTGTATAAAAATGATATATGAGTCTCCAAAAACAACTAACTCTTTAATATTCAGGGAAATGGACTTCTTGAATCCATGCACCAAAGCCTCATATTCACTGGTATTATTAGTACACTCAAACTCCATCCTGCATGATAAAAAACTACATTTACCATCTAGGTAAATAAAAATACATTATGCACATGCTCCTTCTTGAGACTTGGATCCATCAAAAAACAAAGTCCAAATCTTAAAGGTAAAGTTAGGCACCTTTTTGTTGATGTCTATTCCAGATGTTTTGACTTTGTTTTCTAAAATATTGACTGAGAAGCATTGGTCAGAGTTGTTGCAATGTCAGGTTTTCTTGCAGCAGTAGCTCTAATCTTTGTGAAAACAAGACCTCATATATGCAAGGTGGGAAATTCCCAAAATATGAATCACAAGAGTAGTTTACCAACATAGGAAACTATGTTGAAGAGAATTCATTTGGGGCTTCTAAATCAGTGACAGTGTCCTTCACGTATTTTTCTTTGTCAATCTTGATCATGTTTGGTTTCCCTTTCCATGGTAGCCAAACATGATACCAATCGGTACTTAAATATACATGAAACTTCTATGACCATTCTTGGCTTAGTAACATCCCATATGCCTCGGGAATATATAAAACTATAATATCAATCACTTAGTGAATTTTTGGATTAGAAGCTATATGTATCATGGAATCCTTCATTTCACCAATGACCTTGACCTCAATTCTATCCAATTGTATGATGTGTATATCACTTTTTGCATGGGTTGCATTCAATTTTTTACATACAAAATAAGGCATGACATTAGAGGATGCCCCAGTGTCTACTAAACAATTGTATAATTTTTTGTTAAAAATTGTGAATGTTAGCAAGAAAGGAGGAACAATCAACTTAGATTTTTTGTTTCTAGATGCTAAGTTCACATTTGATTTTCTAGTTTTCCCGAAATTTATTCTACCTGTGTTTTGATGGGGGTTTACAATGAGGTTTTCTCCTTCCTTCAACGCTTGTAGTAATATATTTTTCTATTGTGGAAGATTACAAAAATCCATAACATAAATGTTTGATTTCATTTTCTTCAAGTCTTCTACCAAGTTGTATTCTAATTTGGATGTTTCTTATGTTGTGAACTTCAATGTAGAGTTGAGTATGGGATATGGTTTGGCCAAGGAATCAGATATATCAGGTTTTTTGGGGGGGTGAGATATGATAGGGTGATTTTGAAGAACATGGCCCTTGCTTCTGGTTTGTAGAGCTAAAAACCCATTCAACAACTCTTCCTCCTTAGTGATATCACCACTAGGAATCATATAGTTTATATCCCATAACACCATTGATATTTCTCCTGGTAGCTCATTATCTCCTTTCTCCATCAAGTTGGTGGTTGAGGTATTTGTTTTTTTAGTCAATGCACATCCATCTAGAAAATGGTTAGCCATCATATTCATGGCATTCACCCACTAGGGACAAACCTTCTAAGATATATTCTCTTGGTGATAAGTGCAAAAATAATCAGAGGCCACATCTCCTAAGTGAATATTTAGGTTGGATGGGGGAGGTTCGATGGCCTTATAAGGTAGTGGTCTCTTAAATAAGGGCATGTAAGGCCTTTGATTAGAGGTACCCTCACCTGCATTCCTTTTCATATCTACATTCTTGTTGGATAGTTTTTTTACCATTCTTTGTTGATTTTCCATATCAGTACCATCCTTTTGATAAAAAAATTCAACTTGTTTGCCTAGAGGTCTAGTTAGAAATAGCCCCCTTTTAGGTAGTTGTTGGGTTTCATTTCTTTCTAGAGAGATCTGAATCTCTTTAAATCCTTTCATTTGGAACTCAGTGGTTTTGTACTCTTCAAAATTCTCATCCAAGGTGATTTTGGTAGCTCTCTTGACAAACATGGAGATGAAGGTTGGCAGATCATTTACATGTACTTCAATTTGCAGCTCTTGGGTCGGTTTGGCTTCTAGTTGAAATTTATTAGAGTTAGTAATAAATATTTGTTTAAAATATTTCACTATCTCTTTAGGGCACATGGTAGCAGCAAAGAGTTTTTTCCATCAGGGCTTCTGTTGTAGTTTCTTCAACAAATTTGTCTAAGAAATCTTTTTGAATTTTTTTCCAATTGGTTATGGAACCAACTGACAGGTTAAAATAATAGGTTGAGGATGAATTCTCGAAAGTGTATGGAAATAATATGCACATCACATATTTTTGATGCAATTTCATCTACCGAATGTCCCACATAAATTTATTAATATGATCCTCTGGAAATCCAGAGATCTTTGGGTCAAACATGGGAACTAGTTTCTTTTATTCCTAGGTAAGTTATGTAATTGTCCAAGTAAGGCCAAGGCATCCCTATCCAGCCAATATTGATTGTTTCCATCTTGGTTGTCTTCATGGTTATGCTCCATTTCGTTTGATCCATAGTCAAAGGCTTTTGAACCAGATTCTTCTTCCTCTTACTTTGAAACTCCTAGTTCAGAGTAATTACTTGTTGGTGGAGTGACAACGAGTGTATCATGGATTGAACCTAGAGGATATTTTATTTCTATTAAGAAGAAATATAATAAATAATCAAACGTGTTTACAAAAGTGTGCTCTGGTGTTATCACAACAGGTTTTATTGCTTTCCTTCTACGAGGTAATAACAGGGCTAATGGTAATTCTCTGATCTACCAAGCATATTCCCTGGTGATTCTCCTAAATGCATAAAACTCTTCGTGAGATATTGCGTAGGGTATCTCAGGGTGAAGATCAATTCTTTCTTTAGGAGTATCTTCTTTATGTGGGATGTTTTGATGAATTCACATGCATCAAGCCCTCCTTCTAGTGCCAATTCTATTGAGGGGGATGGATTCCCTTTGACTCAGCAATAGGAATCACACCTAGATATGAGGCCCATTTACACTCTTCTATGTTTGGAATAGAATGATTCTCCGGATTAATGGCACAACATCCTTTTTCGATGGGCTTTAATATTCTGTCGGTTATATTCACTGGGTCTTTTCAATTTTGGGAAAATAGTTTTATGTTGATATTTTAGAAGGTAATTATAAATAAGTGGCTCACAAAAATTAATTATGTCAACCAATCTATCTAATAGAACATGCAGAATAAAATGATCCTTCTTAAATCTAACTTTTAAAAGAACTAAAGTAACAAATAACAAAATCAACTAAGATATATTTCCCTTGGAAGTAATTCTTTGGAAAGACCATATAACAATGATCGCATGCATATGAAATAACTTGGTTAAATACTAGTCAGTTATAAATAAATAATTCTATATTTGTTGGTCATAAGAGTTGAGAAACCTTGAAACACATTGGCATGTAGATTTAAATGAGAATATGATAAATCATTGTAGAAAACATTAATTTACAAGATAACTTGGTAATATAATATCTTACTAGACATAGATATAAGACAATACACCTTAGAACAATCCACAACGCAAACGCAGATCAAGCAATTGGTTTTCAAAATCAACGTCGGGCTCTAGCGGAGCTTCAATATTAATGGTTGAAATAGTTCCTCAATACAATAAACAGTAAAATTGATCAACCGCCAAAAGTTCCTTTCTCTCGAGTATATTCAATTATTTATACAAATTAAAACTAAAGAGAATTGATACCTCGGTAGCTTAAACTAGAAAAATATAAGTTCAATTCATGATGACTTGGGAAAGTTGGGGGTCCTTCTTGATGATGATTGTTGCTTCATGAATCATCAATTTTGCCTTGATGAGAGGGGTCCTTCTTTTCTAGGGGAGGCATACCTTCTTGTTCCTCGCCACCTTTATTTATTCCTACCCCTTGTTCCTTTGATGGGCTTGATGGATTCTCCTCTCTGATGGGGTTTTCATTGATAATGGGGACAATAGATTATCCCCATTTCTCTTCTTCTATTGTTAGATATATGACTTCACTAGGCTTTATTGCAGTAGTAGGTTTTCTTTTCTCCTCCCCATCTTTCTACTCTCGTTCTTCCCTTTCTTTCTCCAGTCACCCTTCATCTCATCGTCCCATCCTCTCTCTTGTTGTAGCTTCAATTCTTGTTCTGCTTGTCAGGCCTACTCCTCCTTATCTATTTTTATTTTTTCAATAAACCCAAGATCCCTTTGCCTCTTTTTAGCTTTATTTCTTTGTTTTTGCAGTGCTTCTTTGGTTGCCTCCTCTTCCTCTTTATTTATCTTCTCTTCTCTGAGTCTTCTCTCCTTAGCTTGCTCCTTTAGAATCCTTTCCTATTCTACTTGTTGTTCCTTCTTTGTCATGAGTTATTCCTCTCCTTCTTGTTGCTCTTTAGCAAATCCTTTGCTGGAGGAAACTCCAACATTTACCTTTTTTATCTATTCCTCTACAGATAGAGAGGAAAAAATGGTTATATTTGGGTTGGCTCTCTTCTAGCTCTCTTCTTCAGTACCTCTTTCAAATCTTGGGAATTCTCAGTAAATAGATCCTCTTCCCATTTTTCATGGGCATATGGCTAAGTCAAAACAACTTTCTCTACATGTTTTGGAACTATCCCTTTGGGGTCATGTTTTATGTATCTCCCTGTAATGAAACCTATATTCTAAATGAGCTTGACCTTCTTGTTTAGAATTCTTGGCGTACTTGACTACATAATACCCTATATGGAAATTGTAAGGGATGAATAGTTTCTTCTTATCCATCACCAAGGTGGTATTAAATCTTTGCATGATAGTTTGGTAACGGATCTCTCTGATAACCAATCTGTTAGGTACATACACAAGTAGTATATGTGGTGGGATCATGGCTCCATAAATTCTTAAGTATGTGTATTTCTCTTCAAAATACCAGTTTCTTATGCAATTTAGAATCTTCTTTGCTTGCTTGGATAGCCTTGGGAGCTATTTCCCAAATATAAGAAAGTAGATCCTAGGAATGATAAAAATCACAAATTTGGGAGTAAAACCTTTTATGCTTATTTTCCCAAAGCATGTTGATGTACACAGAGACTGGTGGTTCATAAATCTGTCAGCTTAATGATATTCCAGGGAATGTATTATGTACACATAGCACATACAAGAGGAAGGAGACCATGTGGAATTCATGAGGGTTTTAGGTTTCAAAGACTATGCTTGAGTGATTTTCAGGTTGGGCTTCTTAGATATAACCCCTTCCCAATTAAATTTTGTGCCCCGCATTGTACGTGATATGCCAAGGGTAGCCATGATTCTAAGAATTGGGAGATATATTTTTAACCATACAACCTACATAAAAGGATATTCACATACATGTATGGATCTCTCAACCTGGAGATGGTGTACCTACCAGTAGACCACTCAGAGAATTTTTTTTCCTCCTTCCACCAACTATTCAGTATTTTGTTGGTATTATATTTCTCATAAAATGTAATCACTAATTCCTTGGTGAGGGACTCATTGGGGTCTAGAATTTTGTAATGAAAATCCATATCTTGGGGAAGGAATGACCCTATGCACTCTCCCTTATCATTTACAATTTTGCACTACTAGGCCTTAGTGTGATTAATGATCCATTCCATCAACTATACACACAAAAAAATAGGTGCCTTGGCAGTAACCAAATGCGGCATGGAATTTTTTATTGCAAGAAAAAACCCATTTTCCACCTCCCTAAGTTGTAGGTTGTTGTGTGTAGTAGGTTCAATGTAGTCCCCATTTTTTAATTTCGAGAATAGATAATTCATGGAAGGGATTTGTACCTGTGTGGAAGTCTCACTCACTACACAAGGTTCGGTGTCAAACAATTGTGGCACTATTTTGGAAATATTCTTCAAAGGAAATACAATAATAGGTTTAGTACTTTTGGTCATCAGGGCTTCCTCTACATGTGTGGGTGAAGAATTGGGACTTGCTCCAATGCCACTAGACTGGGTTCTCTGCTTCTTGTGTTTTCTCTACACAGGGGATTTCCTTGGAGGCATTGTGTCTGCAAAAAACATTAATAATCAATTATCATTTCTTCAAAGACTTCTCAAAATTACACACCATATAACCCAAAGTACCTGCATTAAGAAAAGTCGTTCTTTGAAGGAGAGGAGATTACCTAACAAAGCTCTTTCAAAGTCTATTTATTGTTCAATTGAATCCCCTATACCATAGAAAACATATATTATATCCTCAATTCGTTAGCAAGAGACAAGAAAACACATACACTCAATCGATAACACACTTAACAAACATAAATAATGGAGCAAGCTCGGGGGAAAATGTGATTTTAAAATCATATCTCAAAGTAATGGGAGAAACCTTGGATAATAAATGTATTTAAATGCAACGATAGTACCTTCGGCTACCTTCATTGGATGAGTTGATATGCAGATGTGTTCATTTGGTAGTTTTGTGACATCACTTAACTCAACGTGTAGTGGTTTGATCATATTTGAGTGATGTGAATCTCTAATGCACATCCCAACTGCAGCATCAGTCCAACTATATGTATTTGTTATTCTTACAAGGTGGCATCAAACATGCACATGCAGATGTGGTGTGGAGAGCCAACGTGGTACTAAGGGAAAATGTGTCACTTCTTGGTTCAAGGATTCGTCTATAAATACATTAAGGGCCCTACTTCATTTTCATGGGGATTAGAGTACGAAATCAGAAATCTAACGGTTGAGATTAAATTATCCTTTTCAAAAGGATGGTACGGACCGCACGTGCAACATTTCATCGAGCGTCGTGCAAGGCTAGTAGTTTCATTGAAAACTGTCATGGTGATGAGTTGATACGTGGCGCTATTTCATTTGATTTTTCATCATGTGACGTGTTAATGACCATAGTCATGCGTGAAATAAAAAAAAATACATCAATTCGTGAAATTGACGGCTACAATATGTCGGTCCTTGTGATCAAATGGTCTGTAATGTTCAGGGTAGCACATTCATCGACCATCGGGATAGGCGAGTGAGTATGATAGGTGAAACAATTGGCCAATTCGACCGAC
This sequence comes from Picea engelmannii, assembly GCA_009831015.1. Lineage (NCBI taxonomy): Eukaryota > Viridiplantae > Streptophyta > Pinopsida > Pinales > Pinaceae > Picea > Picea engelmannii. The sequence goes on from ML797459.1 coordinate 22,854, forward strand.
ATTCGACAAGAATGAATGGATAACAACAACCAGATCATAATATCGATGGTTGTGACGTGCTTTCCTCAATTAATCGGACGGTTATAAACGTTTGGGGAAGAAAAAATATCGGTCATGCTTGAATGCTTCATTGCGTTCTTGAATGCTTCATTGCGTGCTTGAATGCTTCATCTCACCCCGAAGCAGTGCATATTGTGTTAAATTAACAGTAATCACCACCACCGGTGTGTCTCATATATATGTACGCATCAGTGTTGTTCAAGCAAGAGCACTACGATAAATTATAAAAACAAAGCAGTGTGTCCTCTAGAACGCTCTGCAACCGATGCATAATTGGTTTTGTCCCGCACAGGTAGATTTCACTTAATAAAATTTACCGCTAACTTAATGATTTATAAAATTTAACATAGCGATGCAACCATTTTAACCAAGCGCACCAGTATTGTTTACAGAACCACACTGGGACATATATTTCCTGACTTGTCGTAGTGGGGCATCTCGTTGAATGCCTTTTTCTTGGTGATTTATCCTTAAAAACACATCGTGAAACAAAATGTCGGTGCTCCACTATATGGTAGCATTAGTGCATTAATAGTAACACATTGCATCGCTTCAGCTGCAATAATGCAATTTAATCTAGCGATGCCCATCAGTACAAAAAACACACCAGTGATGTAAATACAATGGCACTGAGGTGAATTTTTAATAATCAATCAAAGTGTGACTTATTAGATGCATTATTGCAATCATTGGCGGTGTGACAATAAATGTGGCACACCCATGCGTAAACGTTAAACGTACGGATTGTGACATGTTTTGAAAAATAATCATTGTGGATTATCTTCTGTAAGGCCTCATTCACAATGTGTTAGTAATACAACGCCTCACTAGACATTATGCCAGTTCTCTGGTAAAACCAACGCATCATTGCTTTCGGTTTAACAAAGGGAATCGATGATTTTGTGCACCATAAATTTTAGCATTGTGGTGCATCTTTGTTAAAGAAATGAACTATTTTGGTTAAGAACACTAAATTAGCATGATTAAAAGCACTAAACTGGTGCAGAGCGTCCTATGGGAAGCACCACTCAAATACGTAGTGATGCAACAAGAAACATAGAATTGTTTTGTATCAGTAACAACACTACATGATGGTGTTGTTTTTCCAATAGAGCGCATCGTCGATGAGGCATATGTTTTGTTTTCAATGCATCAGTTACATTTTAGGATTTTTTTGCAAAAAAAAAAATAATTTTTATATTTTTAAATATGCATCATTTATATATTAAAATTTCAATCTATTTTATCTATATATGTGCCTAAGAATATATGTATGTGAATCAGAGATGACGATGATGAGAGGAGGAGTAACAGCAAGTCGAGATGCACACATTTGTGCGTGAGTGGGAGGCCAGGGAGAGGTAGAGGGAGATGTTCCCTCACTCTATTTCACAGCTGACATGTGACCTTTTGATTGATGTTGACCTCCTGAAGTTTTATCAAGAGGGTAAATCCCTTAGGGGGAAATCTTAGGTGTTACAACAGTTAATCCGGTGTTACAACAGTTAATCCGTCGTTGGGATCATGGGCGATAAGGGTTTAGGTGCGGTCCCAATATGTGGTACACTAGTACAAAATGAGAGATAAATGACCAAAATCCGCATATAAATGACCATTTTTGAGTTGGTGACCGCTAGTCATTAATTAGTAGTCACTTATCACACGACCAAGAATGTGGTCATATTTAGCTTGGTCATTTATAGCTTATCTTGTGGTCATTAATTTGGTCATTAATTATGACCAAATTAATGACCAAATATAACCGCAAGATAAGCTACAAATGACCAAGCTAAATATGACCACATTCTGGTCATGTGATAAGTGACTGCTAATCAATGACCAAAGTTTCCATTTGGTCATTTATATGTGAATTTTGGTCATTTTTTGGTCATTTATCTCTCACTTTTGTAGTGGTCATTTATCTCTTTTTAGTGGTTTTAGAATATAAATGACTAATGTGGTCATTTTTAGTCATTTTATTTGTGGTCATTGTTAATCAATATAAACGACCAATTTGGTCATTTTTAGTCAATTTATATGTGTTCGTTATTTATTAGTGGTTTTAATGGTGTCCATTATCAATCAATATAAATTAAGCATGATATTATGTTTAAATTTGAAAAAATCATACAATATTCACACTCATCTAATACACATGTGAATCATGCAAAGTCACATTAGTTAATTACAATGGGTAAATAATATCAAGTACAAACATATAATTTTCAACCACATAAATTATATTATATGAAATGTCAAGTAATATTACAATAAATATGATTTTCCAACTGAAAATCCATTAATGGACTAATATTGGTCCATGATAAAAATTGTCTCCATACTTTACATGAAAATCATCTACATCGATGTTTTTTCAAAATATTACAATGGCCACTGAGTGAATCTCCCCATTCCTTCAATTATCGATGATAATGAACCTACATCTTTAAAAACATGCACAAAACCACCAAGTTAAAACGACATTTAAGCATTACAACAAAAGCTTAACATGAGTTAAAAAAACGTTGGGTGTGTTTGAGGATATGAGAAACAATCTATTTTCTAAGGATAGAGATTTAAGATATATGATCCAACCTCTTTGACATAGCAATATATTGTTGATTTGATTTGACATTTTCTGTGACTGGATAGTATTTATAATGAAGTTCACACATATCATTGCCAGACAACTTCTTCCAACCTTGAGGACCCACATAGTACACTGAAGAAAAGAACATTTATTACCCATAAGATCATAAGGAAACTACATATATAATGAAATATATCAAGTATCTAAAATTATAAAATGATACATACCACTTGCCACACCCCCACTGGCACCATCACGAAATGTTGCATGGTATATAGAGAAGCAAGCTAGTTTTGCAGCTTCTTCCACTGGCATATCCCAACAATAACTATGTTTGTGATCATAAGACAAGAAATAGTACAAAGTCAACTTCAAACAATATAAGTTGAGAAAGACTTTATAAATTGCTAGAAAACCCTACACACTATCCCGGACACCATAAGCATATGGTGAACCAGATACAACAAAAAAACGTGTTCCCTTAAGTCTTCCTCCTTCACTGTCTACATAATATGGACTCGGGCCCTGTGAATTTAAATCCAATAATATCATTATTATTCTTGTTAGCACATAACATAAAACACTACCATTGTAACATCAAGTTTTATATTACCATTTCATGTCATCCATCAATCATTGTTCCTACTAATAGGCCCATTCATCGATATGAGTAGAGGATATTGGCCAACAATTTAGAAGCAGTATTTGTCATTGATATTCTCCACTTTTTTTCCATCTCATGTAACCAACATTGTTATGAGGAAAAAGAAAATTAAGTGTGAACTCTACACAAAATTAAATGTAAACTTTGCATAAAATACAATCCAAACATATAGGCCTGAAAATCACTTGGAGTTTATCTTTGTGTTTATGAAGCAATTTGGTAGCTCCAAGAAGCATAGTGACATGTGCATCATGCCCACAAGCATGCATTTTGCCAATGTTCTCACTAATGTGCTCCTAATCCATGAGCTCCTTCACATCACCAATCAAAACACTGAATTAGTAAAGGCCAATTACGTTCGTTATAAAAACATAAATAGGACAACAATAAAAGAAGAATATCGAAACCAAACATAATTTGAATGTTGTATTCAATTGGGTCTAGGATGGAGACATGTATGTTCCTCCATGATGATCATACAAGCTTGCCTAAATATTTACGTACCTTACTCTCCTTGTCAGAGTAAGGTTTTCAATTACAATGGCTTTCATATGCAGACTGAATATTTGAGAAGAACAAATTGAAAACATACAAAATAAATTACATAAAGGTATGCTCAGCAAAGAATTACTACACTAATACTAGATGCAGTTGAAATAAGAAGCTTACCCTGCAAGTACTCAAAGAATTATTTTTTAGCATGTTCATGTTATGGAAGACAATATCCATATGCATATGTCCACTTCAGCACACATCTATGATGTAGGAGAATCATTGGCAACCACGCGGAGCAGGACTTATCAGCGTCTGGGAGTCTGTATGGAATCTCAATGCTGGTAGTTGCAGCAAACATTTTGAAGTATGCCTTATCTCAGCGTCGGAAAAATCTTTTGAGGCATGCTTGAGCAATCGCAATCGAAGTGGGAGTTTCTAGTCCGACTCTGGAATGCGACTGGACTAGGATAGCCTTCAGGATAGGTTTTGATGTAGACAAGTAGTCAGGAGGAACCCTAAGAGCCCTCTGAGATAAATAGAGGTTATGTATGCCCAAATGAGGCTAGTTGCAAGTGAGTAGGAGATTTTCTGAGTTTTTCAGTTTTTGTTTTGATTTTAGTTGTAGCCATTTTCACTGATGAATATAACAAAGGAAAATTGATCCAATGCATGGTGTGGACATTGTTTTGTAATTCTCTGTTATTGTAATTTCATGAATGAATGAATTTCGTTATGAGTAGATGGAACTTTGAATGTTAGGATAAGTTTCAATTGTTTCTCTTATGTCGAGTGGTGAAAGGTGTGCACACAAAATGCAAGGAGTGCGTTAACGGGATCTATTTCGATTTTGAATCTCAGAAGAGATAGCACGACACTTTCCCTTTGCAAGGAGTGCAAAGAGACTGGATAAAGGTGTGCACAGTTGTCCACAAGAATTCGAACCTTGCATAAAGATCTTGTGCAAGGAGTACGCAGATCCAAGATTCGACTAAGTGTCGAAGGGACTTTGCAAGAAGTCAAAGAAGCAGAAAAGGAGAATGCCAGGAGGGCGAGAGGAATTTATCTTTGAGAAATCCTTCGGATCTGAGTTATTAAAATCCCTGAAATGCAAGGAGTGCATGGGAAGTCGAATTATTCATGAGACCAAGCTCAGGAGGAATAACACTTTTCACAAGTGTTAACGAGATCCAAGAAACAGACTCATAGGAAGGACAAAGGTTGAAGCCTGTGAATCCTTCGAAAATATTTTAAGTCTAAAGAAAGCGTAAGCTCAAGGAGGAAGATCTGGACTGTCTGGTCAGCATCCAGCCAATGAGGAGAAAGCGTAGAGGGGGGAAGATCTCAGTCATTCAGTTTGAGCGCAAATGAATCGTAACCACACGATCAAGGTAAAGTGCATAACGATAAGCATTGAAAGTATACAGGAGGAGTGGGGTTACACAAGTTCTGAAATCATCGGAACCATCCATCAAGGGGGACACGTGGCTAGAGATCATTGCTTCGTTGATTCATGACTCAAATAATTTAAAGGCAGAGTTATAAGAACTCGTGAGTCATGAAATCATGATTCGATCATAGTCGTTGATCGGAGGAGGGGGCTGAACCGTAGATTTGGTCTTGTCGGGAGTTCACAACTTGGGATATCAGAAGTAGGAATTCTGGGAACTCGTGAAATCTGAGTTTGCAGTTTGATCTAAGCCGTCGGATCAAGGAGAGATATGGATTGTTGGTTTCCCAGGGAGATATCGAGAGTTCGGACCTTGAGAGGATAGAGGTGAATCCCATCGGGAGTTCTAGATACGTGAAATCGCGACGCGCTCAAAAGATTGGACCATGGTCATAGTGAAGGGTCATATCATTGAAGGAAAATAGAGGGACTAGCACGCGCTAGGCTCCTGTCGAGATTTTGAAGATCAGGAGAGTTGGGGTGACTCACATGCAAAGACCCAATACGTGAAGTCGCGACGCGCCTTTTGATCAGGTGAGTGGTCATAGCCGTGGTCACGTGAAGGAAAGGGCTTAGCCATAGAAGAGCTAGCACGCGTTTGGCATTGAGGTTTAAACAACGTTCAGGAGAAGGCCCGCGGGTCTCAGATGACCTGTGTCTTTGGAGAAAGGACCTGTGTAAGTGGGTTTGGGGTCTAGCAGAGATCCGTAGAGTCAATCAAACTCAGTTTCTTGATCCATCCTAGACCGAGAGGTCGTGCAACCCTTAGGAGAGAATGGGAGGTTGCATCAAGTGGTATCAGAGCTGAATTTTTTCTTGTAGATAGCAGGCAAAGGAAAGGAGACAGAAGAACTCGAATTTTTACTTTGTGTGTGATAGATAGTCAACACAATGCCACAGAGGAGACAAGGGCAACCACCTTTAGCCAATCGTGTTGTAGAAAGGGAGATGCGAGAACTTCGTGCAAGATTGGAAGCAATGGAGGCAACACAGAGAGGAGCACTTGATGTTGGAGACATCAATGATGTAAAGAGTGAAGTAGTAGAAGTCAAAGAAGTTGTAGGAGAGGATGTTGTCGAAGAATGATTGTTGAGAGCGGTTGTTAGATTTGGAGGTAGAGCCAAGATAGAGAACTCATATGTATGAAGGAAATTTAGATGTTGAAGAGTTGTTGGATTGGATAATATCCATGGACAAACATTTCGAATATGAAGATGTCGATGAAGAGAGAAAGGTAAAATAGGTTGTCACCAGGCTAAAAGGACATGCAACATTGTGGTGGGATGAACTACAGGATGAGAGGAGGAGCTAAGGAAAATAGAAGATAAAGAATTGGGACGGAATGGTATACAAGTTGAAGGCTAAATTCATGCCTAAGGATTATCAGATTAATATGTTCAGTAAGATGCAGAACCTGAGACAGAAAGGGATGAAAGTTAAGGAGTACACATAAGAGTTCTATAGGTTGAACATCAGAACTGGACAAAGGGAGAGAGATGAAGAAAAAGTTGCTAGATATATAAATGGCATGAGATATGAAATCCAGGATGAGCTCAGCATGATGTCGGTAAAGACAGTGGAGGATGCTTATCAGTTCACACTGAAGGCAAAGAAGAAGTTGGCCAGAAAACAAAGCCAACGAGGAAGAGGAAAAATCCCATCCCCAAACAAAAGCAAGGGAGTTACCCATGACAAAGCACATAAGTCTAATGATGATACTGAGAAACCACATAATCACTCGGAAAGAGGAGGAACTTCACGAGGAAGCCAGGGTGGTGGAAGAAGTTCTTCTAGAGAAAGAGGAAGAAGAGGAGGAGGAGAAGTAAGATGTTATGCCTATGGAAAGATAGGATACATGTCTTGGGAATGTCCTGAGAAAAATAAAGGAGGAGGTGAAGCTCACATTTCAAAAGCGCAGAGAAGAGATGTTGAAGGAGAAGGAACAGAGGATGGAACATCCATGATGTTGAGGAAGGTTGTCTTAAAACTAGAGGCAGAAGTTGAAAGGCTAGTGCAAAGAAATAGTCTCTTAAGGACATCTTGCAAGACTAAAGACAGAGTATGCAAGGTGATACTTGACAGTGGAAGCACTAACAACTTAGTGTCAATGGAGATGGTGGAGAAATTAGAGCTGGAGACAACTGCACATCTGAAGCCATACAAAGTATCATGGTTGCCGAAAGGACACCAAGTAATGGTTACTAAACAAGGCTTGGTTGAATTTAAGATAGGAGGATATAGAGATGAAATTATGTGTGATGTAATTCCCATGGATGTATGTCGTATTTTTTTGGGAAGACCATGGAAGTTTGACAGGAATGTTATTCATGATGGGAGGAATAATACATACACCTTGGAGAAGAATGGTAGAACACGCATGTTGTTTCCAATAGAGGAAACGAAAGTGAAAGAGGAAGCCATCACAAGCATAATTTTCATGAGCGGGAAGGAACTCCTGAAAGAATCCAAGAAAGAATAGGAAATGTAGTTTGTTTTGGTGAGGAAACCCAGAGTTATCCTTACAAGTACTTCAATGGATGATTTGCCTGAAGAAGTTCTGGAATTGTTGGATAATTTTGCTGACATAATGGTAGATGAATTGTTTAACTCATTGTCACCCATCAGAAGTATCAGCCACCATATTGACTTGATACCAGGAGCAATTTTTCCAAACAAAGCAACATACAGATTGACACCTCGAGAGAATGAGGAAGTGAAGAACCAAGTCCATGAACTGTTAGACAAGGGTTTGGTCAGAGAGAGCTTGAGTCCATGCACAGTACCAAATGTGTTGAGTCCAAAGAAGGATGGAGGATGGAGAATGTGTACAGACTCAAGAGCCATTAACAAGATCACCATCAGGTATAGATTTCCTTTACCAAGAATGGATGATTTAATGGACTGTTTAAATGGAGCAAATTTATTTTCTAAGATAGATTTGAAAAGTGGATATCACTAGATTAGGATGAGAGAAGGTGATGAGTGGAAGATAGCCTTTAAGACAAATGAAGGTTTTTTTGAGTGGCTTGTTATGCCATTTGTCTTAACAAATTCCCCAAGTACTTTTATGAGGCTGATGAATGAGATAATGAAAGATTTCATTGGAAAGTTTGTGGTTGTATATCTGGATGATATACTGATATTTATCAGGACTAAAGAGGAACATTTGAGGCACCTGACATTAGTGATGAGAAGACTACAACATGAGAAGTTGTTGATAAATCTGAAGAAGTCCTCTTTTATGAAGACATAACTCATTTACTTGTGTTTTGTGGTATCTTCGAATGAACTAAAGATGGATCTAGAGAAGGTGAAAGAAATCAAAGAATGGTCCTCGCCAAGGAGCATGTTTGAGGTAAGAAGCTTCCATGGATTAGTGAGTTTCTATAGGAAGTTCATCAGAGACTTCAGTGGAATTTGTGCGCCAATGATGGATACTGTGAAGAAGAAGCACAAGTATTTTAAATGGACAGAGGAAGTCGAGAGGAGTTTCAATATACTTAAGGAGAAAATAATAGAACGACCAATTCTGGTCTTGCCGAATTTTGAGAAGACATTTCAGGTGAGATGCGATGCAAGTGGAGTTGCAATTGGAGCAGTTTTGATGCAGGACAATAGACTTGTTTCCTATTTCAGTGAGAAGTTGAATGAGACCAAGAGAAAATACTCCACGTATGATACAGAGTTTTATGTCATAATTCAAGCCTTGAAGAAGTGGATACACTACCTTGTCCCACGGGAATTTGTCTTTTATAGCGATAACCATGCTTTACAATTCATAACTAGACAAGAAAAATTGAATCAAAGGCATGTGAAATGGGTTGAGTTTATGAAGAATTTGACTTTTGTCATAAAACATATTGTTGGAAATGCTAACAAGGTTGTTGACGCATTAAGCAGGAGATGTTTGATTCTGCGGGAATTTCAGGTGAAGACCTTGGGGTTTGAACACCTTAAGGACATGTATTGTGATGATACAGATTTCAAGGAAGCATATGAAGCATGTGAAAATCCTATGTTAAGGGACAGAAGCCAGTGGACAGAATATATGATTCAAGAGGGATTGTTGTTCAAGGGAAGTCAATTGTGCATACCAAAATTCTCAATGAGGGATAACCTTTTGAAAGAAAAGCATAGTGGAGGATTGGATGGACATTTCGGCCATGAAAAAATGTTTGCACAGTTGAGAAGTTCATACTATTGGCCATGTATGAGAACAGAAGTGATAAAATTTGTGAGCAGATGTAGAATATGCCAACATGCAAAAGGTAAAAGACAGAACATTGGATTGTATCAACCATTGCCCATACTAGAGAGGCCTTGGGATGCAATAAGCATGGATTTTGTGTTGGGACTGCCAAGAACACAAAGCGGGTGCGATTCCATATTTGTGGTGGTGGATAGATTTTCAAAGATGGCACACTTTATCACATGCCAGAAGACCAGTGATGCAACACATGTTGTGAATATGTTCTTTAATAAAGTTGTGAGACTTCACGGCCTACTGTTGGCCCTTGGTTATGGAAGGACGTGAAGATTAAAGAAGAAAAGGTGGAATACGCACTTCGCGGAAGACACAGTAATTGTTGCTGGGGTGAAGTGAGCAAAAGAGCAGAAAAGATGGAGCAAAGTACGGAAAATAAAGTCGTTGGACAAGAGGATCAAGGATGAGAGATAAGAAAGGAAGATGGATCGAGGATAGCTCAACAAGCAGGAAAATCCATCGTTAGCACCGCCCAGGAATAAAGGAAAGATAGGTTGGTGAAGCCCGGGAAAAGCGGGTCAAGTTGACCTAGGGTTTTAGTCACCTAGGGCTTTGGTATCTAGGGTTTTGACACTTAGGTTCCGACCTAAGACTATCGATGGGCTATTATAATATATAAATAAAGGTCTAAAGGGCCTGGGTTGGGTTGATACGATATTGTTGTTGAGCTAATTCTATTGTTGTGTGAGAGAATATTATATTGTAAGAGAGAAGTGTTGAGAGAGAGAGCTTTCTAGAATTGTAAGATCTTCAGCTATGTGTGAAGGTCAAGTCCTGCAGTTGGGTGCGCGGGAAGGGGAGAGAAAGAGAGTAAGAAGAAAGAAGATTTGTTAGCTGAGAGCGTAGATCAGAACTGTATGCTTTATCTTAATAAATCTATAGCGTAGTTTTGTGGACGCAGCCCTAGAGAGAGGGTGAACCACGTATGTCGGGTGTTATGTGTGTGTGATTGATGTCTTGATCTTTGTCATTGTTATTTTGTTATTGCATAGTTGTATTAGAGTAGATCTATAACTGTGAGGAGCAAATCTAAGAAGGAAATTGATATATGATGATTATGATGTTGTTGTGAGACCCTCTTGATATTTCCTTGGTTGTACACTATTAGAATATGAAATATTGTGCGCATTTTATAATTGGCAATACCCTTGTCACCCAACCATAGGCTGAAGCCACCCTTTGAGCACCTTGACCTTGATAGAGAAGAATGTTGGTATCAATCAATAGCCAAGCAAGGCTAATGCACCAAGCAAGAATAGAAACCAAGCTAATCAGATAGTCCCACCCAGAAACTGGCGCAACACCTTTCCCAGAAACTTGCGCACAATACTGCCAACTGCAGTGCGCAGAAACTGCTCTCTGCAATTCTGAGAAGTGTGAATAATGAGAACTGACGCCCTATATTTATAATGGTCTGGCAGACTTGTTGGGGCCGACTTCTCCTTCTTGGTACTAATTAATTCATTTTAATTATATTTCTGCAGCCAACATCTCGTCTAGGGTTTCCTTTACTTCTTTTCTTCCTTCCGGAATATTCTAATCTCATCATAGGTCACAATAGAGATTCATACCTCCCGAAGATACCATAATATGAACACTCCCCCCTAGCTAGGGAGGTATGGTCTTGAGCACAAACAAAGCATTCAACTGGTAGTATCACGATCACCATCATTATTATCCAACTAGATAATCTCCTATGACAACTGGTACAATATCAATTGATAGAACACACTTTTGTTTATCCATGGTAGTACGAAACTACTCAAACAGTGACACATAGTCACAAACAGTGGAACAAATCCACCACAGTAGTATATTTCTACTGTCTAGAGACAAGCAGTCTCCATAACAATCATCTGATGCCAACCTGCACAGAAAAATATTGTTAAAATAAACTGAATCATCTAGGCCAATACTTCACTCACGTCTGTGAGATATGAAAGATTATTTTCCCTCAGAGTAGAACAATGAGATATCTGGACTATTCTTCTCAAACAAGGAAGAATAAATGTCATGTCTTCTGAACCTGGACCATTCCTTACCCTGGGCCATTCTTCCTACACTAATCAAAGTGCACCCTGGAGAGAATGTATAAACCCTAAGGAATGTATGTCCCTAATTGTTGAGCCTGGATCATTCCCCACCCTGGGCCATTCCTCCTACACTAATCAAAGTGCACCCTGGAGAGAATATATAAACCCTAAGGAATGATTGTATGGACCATTTCCTCTGTTAACCACAAGAGGAAAAGATTGTCCTGCATCAACCTCCAAAACGGACCATTCCTCACATTAACCACAATGAGAAATCGTTGTCCGGCGAGGCGGGCCAGTCTTCTTGAGTAACCCTCAAGAAGAGAGACTTCCCTAGACCAATCCCCATGTTAACCACAATGGGAAGTCATTGTCTATGATACATCAGCAATCTGGACCATTTCCCATGTTAACCACAATGGGAAATTTTTGTCCGTGAGAAATCTCAATCCACTTTCCGAACAGGAAAGAATCTGTCCAATCTGGACTATTTTTCAATCACAAGGATAAATGTTTCAATAATATTTTAGTGCTCCCTCCTAACCTGGAGAGTCTTCCCTTTCAACTAAGGGAGTTATTTCCATGATCCCCATCATTTCTCGGAAATGTGCAAACTTTATTATGGATAGAGGTTTTGTCAAAATGTTTGTTGTCTACTCATCAGTGGGGATATACTTGAGTTTTACCTCTCCTTCTTGGACTTTATCTCGAACAAAGTAGTATTTGATCTCAATGTGTTTCGACCTTTCATGAAACATGGGTTGTTCTAATAATCTTATACAATATATTATGGTCGATTTTGGAATCTGATCAAATAAATTGGAGATTAACTTTCTTAACCATATTGCTTCAGTGCATGCTTCACATGCTGCCATATACTCTACTTTTGTTGTGCTGAGTGCGATAGACTTATGTTTCATGTTGCCCCAAGATATCATAGCGGAGCCCAAGTTGAAACACATACTTGAAGTGCTCTTTCTGTCTTCTGCACTTCCTGCCCAATCTGAGTCTGTGAATCCATGAAGTTGTATATTGTTGGATGTGGTATATCTCAAGCCATGGTTTATTGTTCCACGAATATATCTTAATACATGCTTTGTAGCTATCCAATGCTCCTGTCTTGGTTCCACCTGGAACTAGCTTAGTGTATTTACAGCAAAGCAAATGTTTGGTCGAGTATTTACCAAATACATCAATGACCCAATTAGTTGTCGATATAGAGATGGATCTACTGGATCATAATCCGAAACTTTCACTTTTGTTATATCCGCATTCATAGGAGTGCCCATGGACTTACAATCCAGCATTCCAAATTTCTGAAGAATCTTTATTGCGTACTTTCCTTGTCCAAGGAATACTTCACCACGCTTTTGCCATACTTCTAGTCCCAAGTAATAGTGCATGAGACCTAGATCTTTCATATCAAATTCAGAAGCTAATTCCTTCTTGCACTGAATAATGAGAGACTCTTCACCTGTTATGAATAGATCGTCAACATATAGTAGTAGGATTACAGGTGCATTGTCCACAACTTTATAATAAAGGTTTGGATCTGCATGACTCTTGGAGAAACCAAGTCTTGTTAGACAGTCATCCATTCTGGCATACCAAGCCCTTGGAGCTTGCTTGATTCCATATAGATATTTATTCAATCTGCAAACATGAGTGTCTCTGGAATGTACCTCAAACCCTTGAGGTTGTTCAATATATACTTCTTCTTCAATAGCTCCATTGAGGAAAGTTGTCTTTACATCCATCTGGTGTAAGTTCCATCCCATGGAAGTGGCAAGAGATATGATAGCTCTGATGGAAGTATATCTAGCCACCAGAGCAAATGTTTCATCATAATCTTCTCCCTCCTTCTGGAAGAACCCTCTAGCTACGAATCTTGCCTTGTATTTATCCACGCTTTCGTCTGTTGCATGTTTGATCTTGTAGGCCCATTTTGAAGTTACCATTGATTTTTCTTTAGGTCTTGGTACGATTTCCCATACCTCATTTTTCATAATGGATTGATTCTCTTCCGTCATAGCTTCTTTCCATTATTCCTTTTGAACTGCTTCTTCAAATGTGGTAGGTTCTTCATCTAGAAGATTCGTCATGTATGTTGCATAACTTGAGAATCTTTTAGGTCTTTTACTCTTTCTGAATGTTCCTTCTGGAACCTTGAGTCTTTCTGCGTCTTGTAAGGTGGCTTCAAGCCAAGCTGGTATTTTCTTGGTCTTAGGTATGATATCTAAATCAATTTTTCACATGGCTTCATAGGATGATCATGTAGTTTCTTTTCGTCATTTATGTTTTTTGTTCTTTCTTCGTTAAGTTCTTCAATCTCTTCTTCTTCTATATTTTCTTCAATGGATTTCCTAAAGGCCATCCTTTCATTGAACGTTACGTCTCTGCTGACCTCGATCTTGTGTTGTTCAGGAATATATATTCTCTAAGCCTTGGATGAATCACTATATCCCACGAATATCCCTTTCTTTCCTGAAGGTTCTAGTTTATTCCTCTTGTCCTTGGGAATGTGGGAGTAAACAGGACATCCAAATATTCTTAGATTTTCCACATTAGGTTTCTTACCTGAGAAAGCTTCTTCTGGTGTCATGTTCTTCAATATACGATGAGGACTTATGTTCTACACATATATTTTTTTCATTGTTGCTTCTCCCCATAAGAACATGGACAGACCTTTATCATTTAGTAAGGCTTTTACAGTTTTTTCAATGGATCTGTTCTTTCTTTATACTACACCATATTGTTGAGGATTATGAGGAACAGTCAGCTCCCTCCTAATTCCTGCCGATTTGCAGAATGCAACAAATTCCTTTGATGTGTATTCTCCACCATTATCGGTTCTTAGCGTCTTGATCTTCTTATTTGTGAGGTTTTCTATTTCTGCTTTGAACTCTTGAAACTTGTTGAATACTTTGTCTTCTGTCTTCAGTAGGTATAGCCAAGTCTTTCTTGAATAGTCATCTATGAATATTACGTAGTAAGAAGATCCTCCTAGAGATTTTTCCGGCATCGGACCGCAAACATTTGAGTGTATTAGATCTAGAATCTCCTTAGATCTGTTATTGTTGCTTGGGAATGGTTTCTTGATATTCTTTCCAAGCGCACATCCTTTGCAGATTCCTTCGTGTGTAGACTACAACTCTGATATTCCTTCAACCATTCTTTTGAGAAAGGGTAATGCTTGATAATTAATATTAGCATACCGTATGTGCCACAGTTCATTAGGGTTGACTTTGTCATGTACAAGAGCTTCTTCATTTTGTTCTAGTAGTCTGTACAAATTTCCTTCGCGAATTTTGATAACCCTAGCATTCTCTATGCTGGAGTATTTGTGCCATGATAACACTTCTCCATCCACGAAAGCTATTATGTTTCCCTTGTCTTCTAGGTAAGATATTGATATAATATTCTTTTCTAAACCAGGTACATATAAAACATTACTTAAGTGAACATAATTACTTGTTTTCAATTTGATGGTGGCTTTTCCAAATCCTTCCACGAGGTAAGTGGTTTTGTCTCCAAGCTCTACCTTGTATGAGGTCTTCTTCTCAATTAGATTTGAGAGTCTGGCTTGATCTCCCGTCATGTGCCTATAAGCTCCACTGTTGATTATCCACATGTCATCTTCAATCATTCCAGTAAGTGTTGAGTAGTGTAAAAGACTGATTATTTCACACGTCTTCGGTTGACTGGTAACTGGTCATGCCTTGATCCAAAACTTCAACTTCATCATTTTTGTCTTCTCAGAGAGCCAAAAGGTGCGCTAAGTTAGGGCGCATCTTAATATCTTATTTTTAAGCGAGATGCTCCATCGCAAGGTGTCGGATCTAAGGTTAGGGTTTCTGTAACTGCTTTTTCTAGTAACCCTAGCGACAATATCTTTGGAAGTTGCTCCTACTAGTAACCCTAGTGGAAGTTCCTCAGCGAGCTCAATACCCTAGCGGTTATGCTTCCTTCCAACATTTAGACTGAATGAAGGAGGTGTGGGTCCATAACCTGTTAAAATATGAAATATTGTGCTCGTTTTACCATTGACAATACCCTTGTCACCCAACCATAGGTCGAAGCCACCCTCCGAGCACCTTGACCTTGACAGAGAAGAATATTGGTAGAAATCAATAGCCAAGCAAGGCTAATGCACCAAGCAAGAATAGAAACCAAGTTGATCAAATAGTCCCACCCAAAAACTAGCACAACACCTTTCCCAGAAACTTGCGCACAAGACTACCAACTACAGTGCACAGAAGTTGCTCTCTGCAATTCTGAGAAGTGTGAATAATGAGAATTGGTGCCCTGTATTTATAGTGGACTGGCAGACTTACTGGGGCCAACTTCTCCTTCTGGGTACTAATTAATTCATATTAATTATATTTCTGCAGCTGACATCTTGTCTAGGGTTTCCTTTACTTCTTTGCTTTCTTCCGAAATATTCTAATCTCGTCATAGGTCACAATAGATATTCGTACCTCCCGAAGTTACCATGATATCAACATAGACATCTCTGTCCTACAACCCCCTCATAGTTACTTCGGGTGAGACTGCATCTTCTTCGCAGGTGTTGCCGAAAGGGCCAATAGCTAGGGCTTGTTGATGCGCTCTTGGAAATGAACCCTGGGTCTGTCCTTGTGCCAACAAATGGTTCCATTGTCGGGACAGGAATATTTTTGAGGGAATGTCAAGGTGGTTCCCATCGAAGACAGAGATTCAAAAGTGGATAGAATATCAGGAGAAGGACTTCGCTAAATCCCATAATAAGAACCTTAAGCTGAGTACTGAAGATTGGCTACAAAGATACATCTTCACCGACATTCACGAGATCTTCTTTGGAGGAATCCATCTAGAGTTGTCTGAGTGGTTGGCTAGATTAGTAGATACCCAAGCTGAGATAAGACCTAGATCTCCTGTGGTTTGGACTTCGGCGCCGATCCAAAAGGTTAAAAGAGTCGATAACACTGTATCTTGAGTTGTAGATCACTGGTTCGATAGCACCATAGGAGGGTACATCACCGAATTTGTTGTTGATAGAGTAGAATCGTATAGCCAAGCCGAGAGATACTTTTTCAAAGGTCCCAGAGGGAAATTTTTATAGTTTCTGAAACTAAGGATCAAGATGCTCTTGCATGAAAAGCACATCCTGAAGATACAGTAGATTGGTTGAATTTTGAAAAGCTAATGTTCAAGAATTCAGACAGCGACATGGGAGTTGGACATACATGCAGTGGGAGAGTGTTCAAAGGAGTCCACCTTGCGAACCTGTTCAAGCAGAAATACGCGGACAAGGGTTTCTACAGTGGAGAAGAGGCAGATCTGACAGATGAAGAACATCCGGAACCCACTAGGATAGAGGAAGAAGCAGTTGAAGAACTTCGCCAAAACTTCACCAGAAACCTCATGAACTACACAAACTGCAAAAGTAAGTATCACTAATCCTCCTATTGCTTCATCAACCCTAAGTAATCAAAATAGTCAGAACCACCAGATTCCTCAGAGTACCATTACTAGCAGTTCAGCATATACTCGGACAAAAAACCCAAGAAGCTCTATGGAGGATGAGATGAGGTTCCCTATCTTTAGAGGGGATGGATCTAAATATCCAAACCAACATTGGTTCTTGTGTGAAGTTGTGTGGAATATTAAGAATGTTACTGATGAGGCTATCAAAAGGACCCAGTTCATCACTACTCTTAGAGATTGCGCACTGAGATGGTACATGAAGCTTGTCCAAGGGCTTGCACAGCCCTAGCCACTGAATGAGATCAAGAATCTGTTGATTGTAGAGTTCAAGAAAACCAAATCAAAGTCACAATGTATTACAGAGCTGAAAGAGATCAAACAAAATGTTGTCGAACCTATCTGGGAATTCGATCAGAGATTCAAGACCTTAACAGATCGATTAACTTTTAAGATCCCAAATGAGCAGAACAAGGAATGGTTCATCATTGCACTACTACCACACATCAGAGTTCCTTTGATGCAACATAAAATTTCTTCGTAGTCTGAGGCACTGGAGATCTCCATGAAACTTGAATCAACCCCTATGGGAGAATCTAGCTCAGGTATGAACCAGATCTTGAGTCAGTTGACTAGTTTGTCTTTGCAGGTTGAGGACATAAAGAAGGATAAGGGAAAGGAAAAAAAAGAATATATATGGTGTGTCAGATGAAGATCAGAAGGCCATGATAAGGAACAATGCCTTGTATTTCTTGAATATTTGGCCTCAGGAGCTCCAAGCCCCTTGAAGCAAGTCACATTTCCCTGGTGCGAAGTATGCAAAAATTGGCATCGTCCAGGTAAATTCCATTACATGCAGAAGTATGTTCAGAAACCCACAAACTTATATTGCACATTTTGTAATTTAGTAGGACATGATGATAGAGATTGTAGGGCTTACGATCTCATGCGCGAAAGGTCAAGAGACATCTACAAGATCCAAGGCGAAGTACAGCAAGAAGGAAACACTACGCAGTACAACTCTCCAGGAAGAGGCAACTTCAATCCTCGCGGTGGATTTAGAGGAAGAGCACGAGGAGGAGGTATGGGTCGAGGGAAAGGACAAATATTATATTATAACTACGCGCAGCCAGGACATCTAGCAAGGGACTGTCAGAATCCTTGTACCACTTGCAGTTATTGTAACTCATTTGAGCATGTCATTGAGGATTGTCCAGTATTATTGGATAAACTTCAGGAAAGACAAGGACCTCAGCAGAACCCGCAAATACAGTTGATCAAAGCAGAACCCCATGGAACCAATCCTAGAGTCATTGTTATTACTCGAGGAGGCGCTGCTACAGAACAGGATAGAGCGACCCAAGGAAAGATCACAGAAGACTTAGGAATCAGGAAGCTATCGAGAAGACCCAGACTTTTGATGCAAAGAAATAAAGGAAAATATTTGAGGAAGCAAGGAAAGAGTTCAAGGAAGATCAAGGCTCTTCATCAAAGACACGACCAGAAATAAGAGAATATGGAATGCCTTAAGCATTTGATCAGTCTGCTTCACCAAAATAAGGAAAAGAGGTAAGAAAACTCGTGGAATTTTTGTGCACTTGTGTCAAGTTAGTTCAAGATAAAATCGTTGTACAAGAGTTACAGAATTTAATCAGATAATATGAGCTACGAAGGATAGACCCCTTACTGAGTAAGGCAGTGAAACAAATCGGGAAAAAGAGAAGGAAAAATAAAGAATTGCACTTGAATGCTCCAATAGGAGAGTATGACATAGACTATGTGGTCCTCGACTTAGGGTCGGAGGACAATGTCATGATGAAGCAAACTTGGGAACTAATGGGAAAGCCTAAGTTAATTTATTCCCCCATCAGGCTTAGGATGGCTAGTCAGCAAGATGTCAGCCCATTTGGACGACTGGAGCATGTCCATGTGGACATCGATGGAGTAAGATCATTTGCAGATTTTGAAGTAATTGAGATAGTCGATGACAGTTTCCCTTACCCTGCTTTGTTAGGAATTGATTGGGCCTTCAACAATTCCACTATTGTTGATTTAAAGAAAATGTGTATGACATTTGAAAGAAATGGCCTTAGGTTCATTGCACCCTTAGATCTAGATGAGGGTCAGCGATACACAGAGCCCATTAGAGAAGAAGACCACGCATATGAACTGGAAAACATCTACAAATTAACATCCAGGCAATAGGATTATATCAATCCTACAGCCGACGAGAATCTCAGTTGGTGAAGTGATAGTGCGTGCTCATCAGAATCGGAAGAAGCACTGGAGAACTGGTAGAACCAGATGTATGAAGTATCCACAAGAAGATGTGCCAGGCTGACCAGAGAAGTTCGCTAGATTGGCACAGCGGTAAGCAACTTGCCCACCTTTGATGGTCTGAATCCTTTAGAATCCTTCTTGGTGGACTTTGAAGCAAGTGTACCAACACAACAGAGACTGTTGGCAATGGATGAGGCCCTGAAAGATACACCAGCCAGATGGTGGGGGACACACAAAATTAATATTACAGATTGGACACAATGCCAAACTTTGATGATAGCGCGGTTCTTAGCCCGAGTGGAGTGCTATGAAGTGAGATACACAGGTTGAAGTTGTCCAAAGGACCATGTGCGAAGCTTCGAAGAAGCTTGGAGCAATATTCCTCAATAACAGTGGGTACATAGATTCATTAACACGTTGGATACGACCCCTATCAATTGGTACCTTCAAGTGGAGTTGCGCCTCATCACTACAGATTGGGAAGGTATGACTCAGAACTTTGTAACAACCTTTTTCTTTGAAATCCAATATCCATCAGTAGACCAAGACTTACAGATTGTAAGACAGAAGGTATTTGAGGAGGCCTCTAGCCTCCCTATGGAACAAGAAGAGAACGAATGGACTGCGCCATTCTAGAAATTGCAAAGTTGTTACAACATCACAGTTGATGAAGACGATGATCCAAGGAAGGTGAACATCGCATAAACAGAAGGCCAGAGAGATGTGGAAGGACCAGGAATTGAGCTACCATTTATTGGGAAACCAATCAAGATTAAGAAGGTCAATATTGGAACAGAAGAGACCCCGAAGCTTGCCAATGTCAGAGATTACTGGGATGTTGCAACCATCGACAAGATCATAGAGTTACTGCACGAGTATCAGGACTTTTTTCAGACCAAGTTCACTGAGATGAAGGGCATAAAAGGACCTATGGTAGAGATGATAATCCCTTTGAAACCAAGTGTGAATCCCGTCAAGAAAATACCCTACAGGTTGAACCCTAAATACAAAGAAAAAGTGAAGATCGAGCTCGAGAGAATGCTAGAAGCAGGTATTATTGAACCTATCAAAGAATCAGAGTGGATTAGCCCTATGGTAGTATAAGACAAAAAGACAAGTGAGATCAGGATATATGTGGATCTTAGGAAGTTGAATGATGTATGTGTGCATGACCCTTTCCCTACACCATTCACTAATGAATTATTAGACAATGTCGGAGGTCGGGAGGTATATTCTTTTACAGATGGATTTTCAAGCTACCATCAGATCCGGATTTCTAAGGAAGATTGCCACAAGACCACGTTTTAGATAGAATGGGGATCTTACCAATATACAATGATGCCATTTGGACTAAAGAACACCCCAGCCATCTTTTCCAGGGTGGTGGTTGAAGCATTTAAAGAATTTTTGCATAAATTTTTAGAAGCATATTTTGATGACTAGACTGTGTTTGGTTTGTTGAAAAACCATATTGAATGTCTAAGACTAATGTTGGATAAGTGCAGATAGTGTCAAATTGCTTTCAATCTGAAGAAGTGCATCTTCTTCTCACCATTTGGAGTGTTGTTAAGACATATTGTATGTAAGCAGGGATTGCTAGTAGACCCATCTAAAATTGCCATTATCGTTGATTTTCCACCTCCGACGTCGGTCAAACAACTGCACACTGCACTAGGACATACTGGCTACTACAGAAAATTCATCAAAGGATATGCACAGATTACAGCACCTATGGAGAAGTTGTTGAAGAAAGACTGTCAGTTTACTTGGACAGAAGAATGCCAGACAAGCTTTGACACACTGAAACAAAAGATGGTTACTGCACCTATTCTGGTTTTTCCAGATTGGAGTAAGGAGTTTCATGTGCATGTTGATGAATATTCCATTGCATTGGGAGTTGTGTTAGCTCAACCGGGAACATGAGACATCGACCATCCATTAGCTTTTGCTAGCAGGAAGCTATCTATAGCTAAAATTAATTACACCACTACAGAGAGAGAAGGATTGGCCATGGTGTATGTGCTGCAGAAATTTCACCACTACTTGTTGGGAGGACACTTTAAAATGTTTACTAATCACTCTGCATTGAACTACCTGGTCAACAAGCTAGTGTTTGGGGGCGAATATGCAGATGGATTCTGGTGTTTCAAGAATATGATTTTAAGATCATAGTTAAGCCAGGAAGGATGAATAAAGGCCCTGACCACTTGTCAAGGTTAGAACATGACGAAGAACCCACCAGTTTGGAGGACACACTGCCGAATGCACAACTGCTAGCCATTACCAAGACTGATGATCATTTCGCGGACATGGTCTAGTTCCTGTCAACAAGAATGGCACCGAGTGAGTATACCATCTCTCAGAAGAAACAACTAGTGGTGCATGTTGCAGATTTTTCACTTATAGAAGGACAGCTATACAAGATGGGACCTGATGAGATACTAAGGAGATGCGTTATGGAGCCAGAGCGACTATTTATCCTTGCAGAAGCTCACGAAGGCATCGCAGGGAGAGAAACTACACATAAGGTTCTAAGAGCTGGCCTTTGGTGGTCTACCTTACACAGAGATGCTAAAGATTATGCCAGAGCCTGCGATGTATGCCAGAGAGTTGGGAAACCATCCAGAAGAGATGAAATTCCATTAGCACTACAGATGACCCTACAAGCATTTTAAAAATGGTCCATTGACTTTGTGGGACCTATAAACCCACCAGGGAAGTGCACAGGAGCAAGGTACATTATTACTGCAATAGAATATTGACCAGATGGGTTGAAGCCAAAGCAGTTAAGAACTGTAGTGAAACTACAGTCGAGCGCTTTATATTTGATGATATCATAACCAGGTTTGGATGCCCCAAGATCCTTATGAGTGACCAAGGCACACATTTCATCAATAAGATAGTTGAAGCATTGACTGAGGAATTTGCAGTCCACCATCATAAGAGCACACCTTACCATCCACAGGCAAATGAGACAGTCGAAGCCTTCAACAAAATCTTAGAGACAACGTTGACGAAGATCTGCAGTGTAAACAGGGATGACTGGGATTTAAGAGTACTAGCAGTACTATGGGCCTATAGAACCACTTGCAAGAAGTTTATCATGCAGACCCATTTTAAGTTAGTCTATGGCCTTGAAGTTGTTGTCCCAATGGAATGCTTGGTACCAAGCTTAAGAATTGTTGCCTTCATAGACATGGATGATATTGGTGCTCTCAAAGAGAGGCTCACACATTTGGTTGAACTCGAAGAAGACAGATTTATTACAGGATTCCACCAGAAGGTACAGAAGGAGAGAGAGAAGGAATATCATGACAGGCACATCAAGCATAAGGCATTCTAGCATGGTGATTTAGTACTGGTGTATGACAACAAGTTTATAAAATATCCAGGGAAATTCAGAACGCATTGGCTTGATCCATATGAGATTTCTTATGTTACGGAAAGAGGAGTTGCGCAGCTGAAGACGTTAAACGAAAAATGGAAGGAAGGCTTGGTGAATGGCAGTCGGCTGAAGTTGTATTATGACAACTAGTTGCCTCGCAAATCTCAGTAGGAGCATAGAACAAAAGGGTCTAGGTACCAGGTGCATTTGAAACTGGGTACCAGACACAGAAAAGATAGTTTGCACAAGGAAGGGAGGCATGGAGCAGAAAGCAAAGGCTCCACTGTGCAGTCTAAAAGTCGAAATAGAACAGAAGGATCAGATCTGAAGTGCCTCAGGACGATTCGCAGGTGAGTGTTAGGGTCCTGTTTGCCTTTGGTTATGGAAGGAAGTGAAGATCAAGGAAGAAAAGGTGGAATGCGCACTTCGCGGAAGACACAGTAACTATTACTGGGGCGAAGTGAGCAAAAGAGCAGAAAAGATGGAACGAAGTACGGAAAAGCAAGCCGTTGGATGAGAGGATTGAGGATGATGGATAATCAAGGAAGATGGATCAAGGACATCTCAGCAATCAGGAAAATCCATCGTTAGCACCGCGCAGGAATAAAGGAAAGACAGGTTGGCGAAGCTCGGGAAAAGCGGGTCAAGTTGACCTAGGGTTTTAGTCACCTAGGGATTTGGTATCTAGGGTTTTGACACTTAGGTTCTAACCTAAGACTGTCGATGGGCTATTATAATGTATAAATAAAGGTCTAAAGGACCTGGGTTGGGTTGGTACAATATTTTTGTTGAGCTAGTTCTATTGTTCTGTGAGAGAATACTATATTGTAAGAGAGAAGTGTTGAGAGAGAGAGCTTTCTAGTATTGTAAGATATTCAGCTGTGTGCGAAGGTCAAGTCCTGCAGCTGGGTGCACAGGAAGGGGAGAGAAAGAGAGGAAGAAGAAAGAAGATACGCTAGCTGAGAGAGCAGATCAGAACTATATGCTTTATCTTAATAAATCTATAGCACAGTTTTGTGGGCGTAGCCCTAGAGAGAGGGTGAACCACGTATGTTTGGTGTTATGTGTGATTGATGTCTTGATCTCTGTCATTGTTATTATGTTATTGCATAGTTTTGTTAGAGTATATCTATAATTGTGAGGAGTAAATCTAATAAGAAAACTGATATATGATGATTATGATGTTGTTGTGAGACCCTCTTGATATTTCCTTGGTTGTAGACATCTCTATCCTACAACCCCCTCATAGCTTCTTCGGGTGAGACTGAATCTTCTTCACAGGTGTTTCCAAAAGGGCCAGTAGCTAGGGCTTGATGGTGCGCTCTTGGATTTGAACCATAGGTCTGCCCTTGTGCCAACACCTACCTAGAATCATTGTCTCGGACAGAGACACAAAATTTGTTGGTCTCATTTGGAGAACATTGTGGAAGAAGTTGGGGATAGAATTGTCCTTCAGCTCAACTTATCACCCTCAGATAGATGGACAGACTGAGGTGGTAAACACAAGTTTGGGAAACCTATTGAGGATTCTGGTTACTGAGCACCATAACAACTGGGATCAGATCCTGCCACAAGAAGAATTTGCATACAATGACTCACCAAACAGGAGCACTGGAAATATCCCATTCCAAATATTGTATGGAATGCAACCCAGGGGATTATTTGAGTTGAGAGACTTGGAATAGAGTGAGATCAGGAGCGTTGGAGCAGAAGATTTTGTTGCAGAAATACAGAAGCTCCATAGCTAGATCAGAGGACAGTTGCATAGTTCTAACTAGGAGTACAAGTGCAGAGTTGATCAACATCGCAGATAACTTCAATTTGAAGTTTGAGATCATGTTCTGGCACATCTCAGGAAAGAAAGGTTCCCTAGGGGAACATATAACAAGTTAAAGATGAAGAAGATATGAGCATGTAAGATCTTGAGGAAGTTTGATGCAAACGCCTATGAGATTGAGCTATCAGATGGTGTAGGCATATCATCCATATTCAATGTTTCAAACATGTATCCTTACAGGAAGGATGACACTGATGGATCAAAGGATCAAGAAAATATCCAGTGGGAAAAACAAATGCCTATAGAAGAAAAGCCATAGATGGAGAAGATCATTGATCATAGGATTAGCAAAAAGACCAGGAGGAAGACCTATTTTGAATATCTGGTCAAGTGGAAGGGACACCCAATAGAATATACCAGTTGGGAAAATGAAGCTGATATCCAGAAGCATGGAAAATCAGTGCAGGAGCTCATGGATAGGAGTCCATGATATTTTGTCAAGGGGAGATTAATGCAGGAGCATCGTTGGCGAGCACATGGAGCAGGACCTATCAGCTTCTGGGAGTCTGTATGGAATCTCAATGCTAGTAGTTGCAGCAAACATTTTGAAGTATGCCTTATCTCAGGGCCGGAAAAATATTTTGAGGCACGCTTGAGAAATCACGAGCGAAGTGGGAGTTTCCACTCCGACTTTGAAATGCGACTGGACTAGGATATGTTTTGATGTAGACAAGTAGTCAGGAGGAACCTTAAGAGCCCTCTAAGATAAATAGAGGTTATGTACACCCAAATGAGGCTAGCTGCAAGTGAGTAGGATATTTTCTAAGTTGTTTAGTTTTTGTTTTGATTTCAGTTGTAGCCATTTTCACTTTTGAATATAACAGAGGAAAATTGATCTAATGCATGGTGTGGACACTGTTTTGTAATTCTCTGTTATTGTGCTTTCATGAATGAAGGAATTTCGTTATGAGTAGATGGAATTGTGAATGTTAGGATAAGTTTCAATTGTTTCTCTTATGTCGACTGGTGCAAGGTGTGCACACAAAACGCAAGGAGTGTGTTAATGGGATATGTTTCGATTTTGAAGCTCACAAGAGATAGCATGAAACTTTCCCTTTGCAAAGAGTGCAAAGAGAGTGGTGCAAGGCATGCACAGTCGTCTGCAAGAATTCGAACCTTGCGTAAATATCTGGTGCAAGGAGTGTGTAGATCCGAGATTCGACTAAGTGTCAAAGGGACTTCGCAAGAAGTCGAAGAACCAAAAAAGGAGAACACCAGAAGGGCGAGAGGAATTTATCTTCGAGAAATCCTTTGGATCTGAGTTATCGAAATCCCTGAAATGGAAGGAGTGTGTGGGAAGTCGAAGTCTTCATGAGACCAAGCTCAGGAGGAATAACACTTTTCACAAGTTTTAACGAGATCCAAGAAACGGACTCACAGGAAGGACAAAGGTCGAAGCTTGTGAATCCTTCTAAAATATTCTAAGTCTGAAGAAAGTGTAACCTCAAGGAGGAAGATCTGGACCATACGGTCAGCGTCCAGACAACGAGGAGCAAGAACAGAGGGGGAAAGATCTCAGTCATTTGGTCTGAGCACAAAGGAATCGTAACCGCCTGATCAAGGTAAAGTGCACTAACGATAAGCCTTGAAAGTATACAGGAGGAGCAGGGTTACAAAAGTTCTGAAATCATCAAAACCGTCCATCAAGAGGGACATGTGGTGAGAGATCAACATTTCATTGACTCATGACTCAAAGAATTCAAAGGCAGAGTTATAAGAACTTGGGAATCGCAAAATCGCGATTTGATCACAGTCGTTGATCGGAGGAGGGAGTTGAACCGTAGATCTCATCTTGTCGAGAGTTCGCAACTCAGGATATCAGAAGTAGGAGTTCTGGGAACTCGTGAAATCTGAGTTCATGGTTTGATCTGAGCTTTTGGATCAAGGAGAGATCTGGACCATTGGTTTCCCAGGGAGATATCGGGAGTTCGTACCTCGGGAGGACGGAGGTGAATCCCATCGGGAGTTCCTGATACACGAAATCACAACGCGCTCATAATATTGGCCCACGGTCATAGCGAAGGTTCATATCGATGAAGGCGAATAGAGGGGCTAGCACGTGCTAGGCTCCTGTCAGGATTTGGAAGGTAGGGAGAGTCGGGGTGACTCACATTCAAAGACTTGATACGCGAAGTTGTGACGTGCCTTTTGATTAGGCGAGTGGTCACAGTCGTGGTCACGTAAAGGAAATGGCTTAGAAAGAGAAGAGCTAGTGCTTGTTTTGCGTTGACGTTTGAACAACGCTCAGGAGAAGGCCCACGGGTCTCGTACAATCTGCGTCTTTGGAGAAAGGACCTGTGTAAGTGGGTTTGGGGTCTAGTAGAGACCCATAGAGTCAATCAGACTCATTTTCTTGATCGATCCTAGACCGGGAGGTCGCGCAGCCCTTAGGAGAGAAGGGGGAGTTTCATCAATATACATTCAACTATTTGTAATGAAAATAACAAGAAGAGAAAATAAGCTTCTGATCATCTAAAAAAAGAAAATAAAAAACCAAGCTTCACTAATTCATGTGTTTTAAGCAATATTGTATAGTGTAGAATGGTATGTTCCAAGTTTCTAACCAATTCGTAACTTTACATAGAAGAATTATGCAAACAAGTATGTTCACCAAGAGTAAGCCATGTACACCAACATAACTCAAAAAACAAATGCAAAAAAAGCAGAGAATGGAAGATTATTAATGATAAAAAAAAAGTACATAGATAGTTTAGCATCCCTCAAGAAGTTGTCAGCAGTATCACACAATTCCCCAGGGTAGATCTACCTTTCTTTTCCTCGATCTCTCTATACAATATGTACATTGTTACAGGTTAGGGATGAATATGTTGACGGTGATCCTAATATTCACATAGAATTTTTAGATGTGTATGGAAAAGGGGAAGGATGGAGTGCTTGTGATAGGCCTTGAAGAGATGAACTGTATAAACTATAGTAAATAAATAGAGCATACATGTTGAAATTTTTGGTTTACTGTTTATGCCAAGTGTCCAAGTCCACCAATTAAAACACCATCAAATGTGTCATATGATCCAACCTCTTTGACATAGCATATTTCTTATTTGCTTTGAAATTTTTTGTGACTGGATAGTATTTATAATGAATTTCACCCACATTATCACCAGACAATTTCTTCCAACCTTGAGGAACCACATAGTACATTGAAAGAAAGAACATTCATTACCCATAAGATCATAAAGAAACTACATCTATAATGAAATATATCAAGTATGTCAAATTATAAAATGCTTCATACCACTTGCCACACCCCCATTGGCACCATCACGAAATGTTGCATGGTTTATAGAGTGGCGAGCTAGTTCTGTAGCTTCTTCAACTTCAACTTCAAAACAATAGAAGTTGAGAAAGACTTTAAAAAATGCTAGCAAACCCTACCCACTGTATAGGACACCATAAGCATATGGTGAACCAGATCCAACAGAAAAACATGTTCCCTTAATTCTTCCTCCTTCATTGTCTACATAATATAGACTAGGGCCCTGTGAATTTAAATCCAATAATAGAATTATTGTTCTTGTTAGCACATAATATAAAACATTGCCACTGTAACATCAAGCTTTCTATTACCGATTCATCCCATCCAGCAATCATTGTGCCTAATGATAGGCCCATTCCTCGATATGATTAGAGGATGTTTGATCCAGGTGGATATCGGTGGCCACCCATCTTTTCCAACTGGCTCAAAACAGTTTTCTAGTAATTTTGATAATTTACTATTTTTAGCAGTTTTTCAGGTCTTGAACTTCTGAAGCCGTTTCGAGGTCTTAAACGACGTTTTTTGGGCATGGTCCGATCGAAATGGATGATCATGCCAACTATTGTAGTACTCGGATAGATATTTCTAACAATCTATCGTGCGCCCCAAACGGAGATCGTATGCCAAAGTTACACCCCAGGAAAGTTGATACACCAAACTACCCATAACAGGGTCCACAAAACTGTTGACTTTTCATCTTCTGGGGTTAGGGTTTTGGATTTTAGTTATGTTAAAAAGGTCTTTGGAGCCTCATTGTAACAATAATATTCTTGCAAATGCGAGTAGCTGTCGCATCTCTTCTCAGAGATAAGTTGGCACCATTCTAGCGAGTCTTTCACTCTGTACTTTTATAGTCTCTATACATTTATTTCATTAATAGAAATCATGTATTACTATATCTCTATATTTATGGTTGCATATCTGATACATTTATGTTATATTATTGGATATCCGCAATATCTTTGTGCAATTCTTTATTATATCTCCACTATAATTTTGTGTCGAAAATAATCTGGATCCATGGTATCAGAGCAAACCACTCTTGATCATTTTTCTGTGCATGTCCCCGACGAGGTCCGAGTATAGCAAGTTGGGTCTCAAGCTTGTCTTTCTTGAAGACAATTGCTTTCACACGCCTAAGAAGCCCTCCATGGCGAAAAAAAATAAAAACGACAGAGCAGACGATCCTATCAATCTGTTGCTTGAGCAAGCTCTCACGCGACAAAGGGACGAAATGATGGAGAATTTTTCCCACATCCTTCAACGCCTGCTGATAAAAATAGGCGCATATTCATCAAACAACCACTTTGGAAGCACCTCTCCTTTCAAGGTACAGGTTAATTTTTATATTCCCGTATTTGAAGGTTAGAAGGACGTGGATTCCCTAGAAAAATGGTTAAATCTGTTAGAAGGTTATTTCTTTGTTCATAATTTTTACGACAGGGAAAATATCACCTTTGCGCTCCTTAAATCTCTCCCCCATGTCAAACATTGGTGGGAAACTTACTGGGAGAAAAGCTCCACAGAGGAGTCTGGAAAATATGGGGTCGAGCCCACTTGGGATTTTTTTGTGGATGTGGTAAAGGAACAGTATTACTCTTTTGGAAACTATGAGGACCAGTACATGAGATGGACCACACTATGGCAAGAGAGGGGCCAAGCAGTTCCAAATTTCACGAATACCTTCCATACCTTGCGCACTAAGCTGGTTATCAAAGACTCCGAACAACATTTGGTTCTGAAATACCATGGGGCTCTACACAGATACATCCAAACTGAAATGGATTTTCTGGACATGTCATCACTCGATGTTACTTATCGATATATTGTTAAAATCGAGCAGAAATTTAAGCACTAGAACAAACGGGAGTTCGAGTCTGCAAATCCGCAACAACCAAAGTATGACAAAGACGGCCCTAACAAATAGTCTCCTGAAAACCATTCCAAGCCATAGGAAAAGAAGGGTCACAGGAAGACAAAGAAGGACACCGAAAAATGGTGCAATTTTCACAAAATCCCCTGGCACAACACCAATGAATGTCACTCAAAACAGTCATTGGTGATCGATATCAAAGACAAGGAGCCGAACCCTGATTTGGAATCTGATTTTGAAATTACTGGTAAAAGACAGATCATCGATGCAGACCCCACTGCTATTGTCGTGACCACAATAATTCAACCAAAAGAACCAATAGATCCTAAAGAGGGGGAGCACCTTTTTCATTCACAGATGTGGGTGAAGGGGAATCCGCTGCATTTTATTGTTGATAGCGGAAGCCAGAAGAACCTCATCTCAGCAGAGGTTGTCAAATAGTTGGGATTTTCGAAAACACCACACCCGCAGCCATACAGCATCGGGTGGCTTCGCCAAGGATGAGATCTTCATGTCAGCCAACAGTGTCGATTTTCATATGTCATCCAGCCCTTCAAGGATGAGGTACTATGTGATTTTTCCCCATTGGATGTTTGTGATGTTCTCTTGGGCCAACCATATTTGTGGAGATGCCATGTTGTTTATGAGTCTCGGCCACGTAGTGTCATTGTTACTTTAGGGGGTCATCTCTACAGAATACCAGAGGTAGTTCCAACTACTGTCCCACCTAAATAGTGTCGCAAGGTAGTATCTCATACTACAAAATTCAACTTCTTCACAATATGTTCAAAGGGCGAACATAAGGATATTGCAACCACTACAGCCTCGGCCTAAGCACCTTCTATCCAACAGAAGCAGGTCAACAAGATTGCAGCAAAGTGTAAAGATTCATTCTGCACACAGGAATCTCATATAGCCAGACTGGTTAAAAAGTTCCAACCCATCCAGCCACATTTTCGTGACAACCTTCAACAAGCTAAGCAGCGCGGCTTCCCCAACAAGGCAAGCAGCTCATCAATATGTAGATTCAGCAAACACTTTTCCCTCTCCCCCGGGCACTCAACGCAATGGACACCATTTCTTCCTAAGGAGGGAGTATTGATCGAGGTGGATATCGGTGGCCACTCAACTTTTCCAACTGGCTCAAAACAATTTTCTGGTAATTTTCGTAATTTACTATGTTTAGCATTTTTTGGGGTTCTGAACTTCCGGAGCTGTTTTGAGGCCCTAAACAACGTTTTTTGTGCATGGTCCGATCGAAAAATACCATCATGCCAACTATTGTAGTACTCGGGTAGATCTTTATAACGATCTATCATGCACTCCAAGCGGAGATCGTATGCCAAAGTTACGCCCTCGGGAAGTTGATACACCAAACTACCCAAAACAGAGTCCACAAAACTGTTGTCTTTTCATCTTTCGGGGTTAGGGTTTTGGATTTTACTTATGTTAAAAAGGCCTTTGGAGCCTCATTGTAACAATCATCATCTTGCGAATGCAAGTAGTCGTCACATCTCTTCTCGGAGATAATATGCCACCATTCTAGCAAGTCTTTCACTCTGTATTTTTACAGTCTTTGTACATTTCTTAAATTAATAGAATCGTGTATTACTGTATCTTTGTGTTTATTGTTGCATCTCCGATACATTTCTGTTATATTATTGGATATCTGTGATATCTCTATGCAATTCTTTATTATATCTCCGCTCTCATTTTGTGTCGAAAATAATATGGATCAGTGGTATCAGAGAAGGCTGCTCTTGATCATTTTTCAGTGCATGTCCCCGACGAGGTCCAAGTATAACAAATTGGGTCCAAGTATAGAAAATTGGGTATCGAGCTTGTCTCTATTGAAGACAATCTCTCTCGCACACCCAAAGAAACAATCCATGGTGGAAGAAAAGAAAAACAACGGAGCAGACGATCCTATCAATTTGTTGCTTGAGCAAGCTCTCATGCGACAGAGGGACGAAATGATGGAGAATTTTTCCCACATCCTTCAACGTCTGCCGATAGAAATAGGTGCATCTTCATCAAATGCCACTTTCGAAGCACCGCTCCTTTCAAGGTACAGGTTAATTTTGATATTCTCGTATTTGACGGTCAGATAGATGCGAATGCCCTAGACAAATGGTTAAATCTGTTAGAAGGTTATTTCTTTGTTCATAATTTTTCCAACAGGGAAAAGATCACCTTCGCGCTCCTTAAATCTCTCCCCCATGTCAAACATTTGTGGGAAACTTACTGGGATCAAAGTTCCACAGAGGAGTCTAGAAAATATGGGGCCGAGCCCACTTGGGATGTTTTTGTGGATGTGGTAAAGGAACAATATTACCATGTTGGAAACTATGAGGACCAGTACATGAGATGGACCACACGGTGGCAAGAGAGGGGCCAATAAGTTCTGAAGTTCACAAATACCTTCCATACCTTGCGCACCAAGCTAGGTATTAAAGACTTTGAATGACATTTGGTTCTGAAATACCGTGGGGATCTACACAGATACATCAAAACTAAAATGGATTTTCTGGACATCTCATCACTCGGTGCTACTTATTGATATGTTGTTAAAATCGACCAGAAATTTAAGCACCAGAACAAACGGGAGTTCGGGTCTGCAAATCCACAACAACCAAAGTATGAAAAAGACAGCCCTAACAAACAGTCTCCTAAAAAATAGTCCAAGCCACAGGAAAAGAAGGGTCACGGGAAGACAAAGAAGGACACCGGAAAATGGTGTGATTTCCACAAAATCCCCTAGCACAACACCGACGAATGTCTTTCAAAATAGTCATTGATGGCCGAGATCAAAGATAAGGAGTCGAACCCTAATTCAGAATCTTATTATGAAAATACTGGTAAAATACAGATCATCGACGCAAACCCCACTGCTATTGTCATGACCACAACAATTCAACCAGAAGAACCAACATATCCTGAAGAGGGGGAGCGTCTTTTTCATTCACAGATATGGGTGAAGGGGACCCCGCTGCATTTTATTGTTGATAGGGAAAGCCAGAAGAACCTCATCTCAGTAGAGGTCGTCAAACAGTTGGGATTGTCGACAACACCACACCCACAACCATACAACATCGGGTGGCTTTGCCAAGGATGAGATCTTCATGTCAACCAGTAGTGTCGATTGTCATACGGCATCCAGCCCTTCAAGGATGAGGTATTATGTGATGTTACCCCATTGGATGTCTGTGATGTTCTCTTGGGCCAACCATATTTGTGGAGACGCCATGTTGTTTATGAGTCTCGGCCCCATAGTGTCATTGTTACTTTGGGGGGTCATCTCTACAGAATACCAGAGGTAGTTCCAACTATTGTCCCACCTAAACAATGTCACAAGGTAGTATCTCATACTACAAAATTTATCTTCTTCACAATCTGTTCAAAGGGCGAACAGAAGGATACTGCAACCACTACAGCCTCGGCCCAAGCACCTTCTATCCAACAGAAGCAGGTCGACAATATTGCAGAAAAGTGTAAAGATTACTTCTGCACACAGGAATCTCATGTAGCCAGACTAGTTAAAAATTTCCAACCCTTCTAGCCACATGTCCGTGACAACCTTCAACAAGCTAAGCAACACAACTTCCCCAACAAGGCAAGATGTAGATTCAACAAACGTTTTTCCCTCTCCCCTGGGCACTCAACGCAATGGAGACCATTGCTTCCTAAAGATGGAGGATTGATCCAGGTGGATATCGGTGGCCACCCACCTTTTCTAACTGGCTCAAAACAGTTTTCTGGCAATTTTAGTAATTTACTATTTTTAGCAGTTTTTCGGGTCATGAACTTCCGGAGTTGTTTTGAGGCCCTAAACGACGTTTTTTGGGCATGGTCTAGTCGAAAAATGTCATTATGATATTTTCTACCAACTATTGTAGTACTCGGATAGATCTTTCTAACAATCTATCATGCACCCCAAACGGAGATTGTATGCCAAAGTTACGCCCACGGGAAGTTGATACACTAAACTACCCAAAACGGGGTTCACAAAACTATTGGCTTTTCATCTTCTGGGGTTAGGGTTTTGGATTTTACTTATGTTAAAAAGGCCTTTGGAGCCTCATTGTAACAATCATCTTCTCGCGAATGTGATTATCCATCACATCTCTTCTTAGAGATAAGCTACCACCATTCTAGTGAGTCTTTCACTGTATATTTTTATAGTCTCTATACATTTCTTTCATTAATAGAAATCGTGTATTATTGTATCTATGTGTTTATGGTTGCATCTCTGATACACTTTTGTTATATTATTGGATATCCGTGATATCTCTGTGTAATTCTTTATTATATCTCCGCTCTCATTTCGTGCCGAAAATAATCTGAATCAATATTGTCCAACAATTTAGAAGCAGTACCTCTCACTGATATTCTCTGCTTGTTTTCCAGCTCATGTAACCGACATTTCTATGAGGAACAAGAATATTAAATGTGAACTCTACACAAAATATTGTTAATACCTTCAGGCTAAATCCAGAACAAGGATTCCTACAACCAAACAAAGACAAAAGAAATCATGATGCATTAACATCATAGATCTCACTGGTGATAATCATGAATTCCAAAAAACCTTGATAATGTTATTCAAAAAAACCATTTTTCCCCCAAAAATTATCAACTTCAAGCAATTCAAAAGGCATATAAGATCACTTAGTCCCACTATTTTCCAACTAAAAAAGTTGTAAATATAAATTGTTAACATGAAGAGAATCCTTCAGTTTCAAATTTTGAAGTATTTATCACTTCCATGCGTCCATCTAGTTTATTTCATTAACATACTACACTATAATCCAAACATACAAGCCTGAAAAGCACCTAGAATTTATCTTTGTGTTTATGAAGCAATTTGGTAGCTCCAGAAAGCATACTAACATGTGCATCATGCCCATAAGCATGCATTTTTCCAATATTCACACTCCTATGCTCCCAATCCATGAGCTCCTTCACATCACAAATCAAAACACGGAATTAGTAAAGGCCAATTACAGTAGTAAAAACTTAAATAGGACAGCAATAAAAGAAGAATACTAAAACCAAACATAATATGAATTTTGTATTCAATTGTTTCTGGGATGGAGACATTTATGTTCCTCCATTATGATCATACAAGCTTGCCTAAAGCCTTACGTACCTTACTTTCCTTGCCAGAAAATGCTTAGGACTGCATGCAAGTTAGGATGACCTTAGGTAGCTCCATAAATGGTGTTTATAAAAACCAATGTGTGTTGCACACTCTTGTTTAACGCATTTCTCATAAACAATTGAGTTTAATTTCTATTATGTTGTGAGAGATTACAAATAAAATAGTTTGCACATTGAATAATAGGAAATCACAAAACACAATATAATAATCACACAAAATACTATTGAAATACTTAATACACACAAAATTGTCCATGTGAATCGGGCCCTAACCCTCCAGGATAGTCATAAACTTCACAATGATCAACCCATAAATGAAATCCATCTTGTATAGATGAAGTCCAGGCAACCATCAAACCAGCTTGCGGACTGGAATCTAGCTCTTCCAATCCAGAGAGGGCTCTCTCTTATAACTCAATCAAGGATTGATTGGTTATCTAATAGGCATAATGGCTAGATCTTCAGTGAATAGGGCTTTAAAATATGTTAGGGCAGATTGAAGCATACATTTGGCATGGAGTCATAAAGAAAGATATCAATTAAAGTTTTTCAAGACTGGTTGGTATGAATAGGTGTTCTCGAAGGAAAGATAGTTGGTAGTCTATCATACATTAAACAGTTTTAGTATGGTGGTGGTGGAAAAGAGAAATCACAGGTCTATAATAGCATAGCATATAGCTTAGGATGAATTTTTTTATAATATCATAGGACTGGTGTAGATCGCTGAATGTAGAGATACAAAGCATTAAAAATGAATTCTATATCCATAAAATATTCATTCAGAAACATAATAATAGCACATCATGATTTACAAAGAAAGAAAACATTCACTAAGAGACAGAGTGAATATTACCAACATGAGAATCTTCGAAACCAAAAATTCATGTACTTCTGCTCAAAAAATATTTATTGATATCAAAACTGATGCAACAAGTCTCGGTGGTTTTCTCAACACCTGAACCCCTTTAGATATAAAAATTATAGATTTATACAAAAATAAATCTATTAGCTATCCCCAAGCCTTTAGGAATCAAATCCTATTATTAACCAAAAATAAAAACAATCCTTGATTTGTCATAGGAAATTTGGAATTGTTGGAAATTTGGAATTGTTGGAGTCAAAAGCCTTCAAATCTGGAAACAATCTTTTTCCTGCTAATATTCCTCCTTTAAATATGGAGCAGAAGCCTCTGAATCTAGTCTTTATCCTAAAAATTTGGGATCTGATTTTAAATGTTGATCTATGCAAAGGATACCATACCACCAAATATGGAACTAGAAGACTTTTCTTCCTTGAATTTTGGGATGATTGACTAATCTTTTTCTTTGATTCTCTTACCATTTGCTTTTCATGATACAATGGTAAAATAATTGAACCTCTCATCCACTTGATGATTTGGCACAATCTCTCTGGTTGGTAATTGAATAGACTCAGATCTAGGCTGACTATACACTTTTGCAGCGTGCTTGGTGAATTTCGCTGCAAAAACTCTGCCTACAGCTCTTTCGCAGCGAATCTAGCTTCTTCAAAACTTTTGCAGCGTGGAGTATTTCGCTGCAAAAAATCTGTTTCCAGCACTTTCATGGTGAAACTATGTTGCAAAACAACGCTCTATGCAAAATGTAGTTAAGACAATTTGGGCTCACATCACTAGCATTTGATTGACAAATGCAGCAACAAAATGAGGTCTCTCAATGTGCCTAGATGAGCTTCAAACCCAATGGGAAATACTAGTCGTCATTTTAGTTATCCTACCACCTATGCTGTGAAAAATACTGAAATTTCATGTATACCATCATTTAGTATTTACATGTAGAATTAAGTTTGAAATTATTCTATATATTCACTTCCACAGAATTATATGATAAGAAAAACCATTTATTTGAGCCTCTGTAGAAAAGGAATCGACACTTTTTTATACCAATCCTCCATCAAACGTGTTACAGTTCCTTTGTATGCTTTCTGTATGTAAAGGAAAATAATAATGGTGTCCACTAATATCTGACACTTTGTGGATGGGACCAAGATTCTGGAAAAAATGTTAATCTTATTGATTAGGGAAATATGTTGATAGAACTATAGATTCCAAACCAAATTAAACTCCATCAATTTTTGCATATTTGGCAAAAAAATTTGATATTTTTGAAACTGTTTGAATTTCTTTGGATACGTCTTCATTGAATTTGGCCTTGTCCATGGAAATGCACTAAATAGAATGCAACCTAGACCTATACCAATGCCTCTAGCTACATTAGAGCATGATAGATCACCCACAACCAGAGCCCGCACGCAACTGCATGAATAGCCCTGCAGAGGTAAAATCACTATGGTGGTACCCTGCATTAATCTTCCCATTTCTATATCATGGATTATTATTGGGTGTCCCAGGACTTGAAGTTCTTATCTTGATAACTCCATTGACATTCGAACCATTGCCTCATGTCAATCCATTTATCTTCAATTCACATCTGGAGTTATTCACAATCATGACTTCGTGTGACATGGGATTCAAGAATTCGTTGTTGACAATTGCGTGGTTCTAGTTTTATTACCATTAATTACATCCTTGAGACTTGCAATGGATTTTGAGTAGTTAGAACGGTTCTTTCTGTTCACAATTATTGTCAAATGATGATGCTTGGTTTCACGCTCAAGCTCTAATTTACACTGCAAGGAATTCCTTGAAAAAACATACAGTCGACGTTATTAGCTGAAGATTCTCTTGCACTCGATCAATTTTTGAAACCCATCATGATTATAGAGCCTCCACATCTGGATCTCTATTTTCCCTATTTTCAGTTGTTGTTGCTTGTCCATTTACTGTGTTCTCAGATGTCCATTTACTGTGTTCTCAGAAGCTTGGCCTTTCTTAGATATTGATGAAGCAATAATTGACCGTTGCTTCTTCTCCTTTCTCCTTTCATTCCTCTTTGCTAACTCAGTCTTGGGTTTGGACTACACAAGTAGGTCATACCTTGGAGGGGCTTAGGGTATTCCTCTTCTCAAAGAGCGCCTTTGGATTGATAAATGAAGACTTCTTCCTGAGGGACGTAGCCTGTTCTGATGTGAATCGGTTTGTGAAGGGTTCCATACGACCTCCTTGTGGGCGCCATGATTCTCAAGGCCTCATATCCCACCCCATTTTGTGCACAGCCAACAATAATCACTATCTAAGACATTACATCTCGTTTACTCATTTTGTCAAACAAATCGTGTGCTTTCTCTATGCTACCACATTTTGCAAACACGTCTACAAGGGTTTTGTCCACCATAACATTAGACTGAAACCCACTTATAATTTTCTCTTCATATATCTTCATTCCCTAATGCAGAGCCGACAAGGCCCTACACGCAGACAACATGCTCGAAAACGTCTTCATGTGGAGCTTCACACTTTCCTGTTGCATTTGTTCAAAAATCCTTGGTGATTCCTCTCCACAATCATTCCTAGCATACCTTGCGATCATGGTTGTCTAAGAAATAACATTTCTTTGATGGATATTTTCAAACACATGACGTGTTGTCTCTTATGATTTCATTTGATTGAAATGACACAAAGTCTCATCGCAATCCCTGTTATCTACATACCCGCCAATCCTTGTATTCCATGAAACCGTATTAGGTTCAAGTATTGTATCAAATACTTGTCGAGCATAACAACTTGGGATACTGCCCTAGAAGGGTTCCTTGCAGTTTTTGCAACTTGTAATATAATTTTCATTAGATTCAAGAGTAGAAAACATACATACATGGGGATGGTTCTTAAGCCATGCCTTCTGCTCCTCATTAAGTCGACCTCGAGCTATGCCTCCATACATGTTGCTATTGTTGTGATATGGGTTTTTATGAATTTTGTTGTCAATACCTTTGAAAATGGCTCCAACACAACTAAAACCTACACAAAGGGACCTCGGTACATCACCATGAATGGAATCAAAAAGGAAAGGGAAATAATTTATATGGACTATGAAATCTAGAAGCCAAGATGAGAATGGACATGTGCCTGATGTTGAATTCGATCTAATCTGAGTTGGTACCTAACCAATTAGGAGATTCATGTATCCAAAATCTAAACAATCCCATGCCTTTTGTGTTGGAAAAAATGGTGACAAATCAAATCTTTAACTGCATTAAAATTCATGTTTAAATAACTAAATAATAGTAAAATATTATTGAGTTTTTAAAATATTACTAAATTATCAAATTATGTAATTAAGCCTAATACTTTAAATGATTATTCTTTAATCTTTAGTTGCACACTTTACTTGGTTGTTTAACATTGTTGAAAGGAAGGCTAAGTCGATATGATTAACGTTATAAGCATTTGACTAGTAAAAAAGGTATTTTTGGTATGGTATAATTATTGTTAATATTAAATGTATTATAACTATAAATATTTTACTTAAATATATTATAATAATAATAATAATTGAAACAAATTCATTTTTGTTTAAAAATAAATGTTCAAAATATTATAACAAAATAATACATGTTATGTGCATTCTTAGGCTTCTTATGAACAAGGGTATCACTTTGAATCCTTTGTCCTTGATCTTGAAAACAATCAAGACTTAATTTTGGGTGTAAAGGTGGATGAGTCAATTTTCGATGATGATATGCCAAATCATGTTAGGAACTATCATTCTTGAGTGTTTGTCATGTAGTATCCTTTAGCGCTAGGATCAGTGGATGTCGTGGGGACTACTATGCCAAATCAGTGTGCATGGCATAGTCTTCAATTTTATCGGGATGTCATATGTTCACTTTCATTTGGCTCTGGTGGCGAAGGGTTTAAGGCAAACATCCTTATCCTTCTAGAGGTTTCTTCCTCATTCACTAGTGTGTGCAATATAAAGTCTAATAAATGACTATATGGAGTAGTTTCCCGTGGTTGGATCTAGTTCAAAGTAATTAGTTCTAGCTAAGAGAATTTTCAAGATGATATATTTGATATATATGCCATATTATAATTATCTCACAGCTAGGACATCATCATGATAGGTAATTTGGTGTCAATTTATAAGCTATGACACATGAGGGGGTCTACAATTTACTAAATTCTAACATTGCAGATGGATTCAGAGACCCCTTAGAAAGGGGTCTATGAATCCATCTGTAGGGGGGTCTCTGAATCCATCTGCAGTGCTAGAATTTAGTAAATTGTACAAATTCAATGTCAAAATTGTAATTTTCCATTGTCATAGTGACACAACTAAAAATGACCAAATAAATGAACAATTTTTATGTGGTCATTTTTAGTCTAGTTATATCCCGTGACCAAATTTGGTCATTTATCTTGGTCTTTTTTAGTTTAGTTCTTATCATGTGACCAAAGTGGTCATTTATCTTGGTCTTTTTTAGTTAGATCACTTAAAATTTATCAATTTTGGTCATTTATCCCTTGAAAAAACCATGGTGACCAAATTATTTGGTCCCCTGGTCACTTATCTCTCATTTTGTACTAGTGGTATTATCCCATGGAGGAGGATTTCTATTTTATCACTGTGTTGTCTAGGAAGGGGGAGTATTTTCCCCATTTCTATGCACTGCCACCTGGTGTTGCAGGAGAGACCAAGATGGTATATGTAGAGATATATGTCACTTTGGAGGTTCATTCCTCTTCGGAGTTCCAATTTCATGGTGGTCAGCTACAGATAATTTCATTTTGTAGAGAGGATGTTAGGTGTATGCGTCTTATTCTCTTGGCACCGTCACAATATAGCTCCGATGGGTAAAACATTAGTTGCTCTATGTTGTATTATGTATATAGTTTATTACAGAGGCCTCAATTGATTAGGTGGTCGAATATTTTTTGAGACAATTTTGTCATGCATTAGATCATTGTTGAGTTGTTTTACATGGGACGAGATTCTTCCCATTCGCGTCAAAATTATTTAGACTATGTTTTGAGAGATTTCATGCCATTTGGATAATAGTACCATGTTTTCCTGCTATGTCTATGTTTAATGCGCGTATGTGCATGTGGGGGAAGTTAATACTCAAGAGGGGCTAGTACGTGTTTCCCATTTTTCTAATCAGTAGGGAGGTATGTGATTTATTGGCTAGCGAGGACAATCTTGTCCTCGATATTGAAAAGTACATGTACGTAGGGATGGATTGGAGAGGATGTCCAAACATATGATTTAAAGCAGTCGAGCCAACAGATGAGACAGGTAATATTATCATTATGTTTTTATAAATCTAGTTGCATATTTTTATGTCTTATTTAATGCACATGTAATTTATTGTAACATTTTGTTTCAATTATCTTATTATTATTATCTATTGTTTTCATATATTGGCACATATGTTGGGGATGAGCCTTCCCAACATGAGGATGAAGTGATGGAGAAGGTGGAGGAATAGCCTCTAGTACAGAGACCCTACATTCCATGTAGGACGGATCGAAGAGTCCGGATAGAGGTGGTGACTCACCTATGCGATGACATGACTAGTCACGAAGTGGTACTCGCACATGTTAGAGACATATTACGGGTATAGGATCTCTCTACTATATGGAAGATTTCATTGTGACATGACATTGTTGATGTGTCATATTGTTGGTGTCATCAATCTCATCGAGACGTTGAGGGGTGTTTCTCATGATCCCACTACATCTATTTCATTACCATAGCCATCCACATCCTCTACTCCACCACATGGTCCTCCTCTTCCTCTTGATTCTCTTCCACATGATTCGATTGCACCATATACCAATGCTCTTACTTCCCCTCCACATGTGTATGAACCTGCATCCACGTCTGATCCTCCTCCTCCTTCCCCTCCACATGTGATTGAACCTACGGCCACGTCAGATCCTCCTCCTCCTCCTCCTCCTCCTCCTCCTCCTACTTCCCCTCCACATATGTAT
Organism: Picea engelmannii; assembly: GCA_009831015.1. Classification (NCBI taxonomy): domain Eukaryota; kingdom Viridiplantae; phylum Streptophyta; class Pinopsida; order Pinales; family Pinaceae; genus Picea; species Picea engelmannii. The sequence goes on from ML797459.1 coordinate 64,553, forward strand.
TAACCTGCATCCATGTTCGATCCTCCTCCTCCTCCTCCTCCTCCTCCTCCTAATTCTCCTCCACATGCATCACCATATTCCACTGATCCTCCTCCTCCACTTGTATCACCATCCACTAATCCTTGTCTTTCTCTTAGTCCACATGTGTCATCATTCATCGATCCCCCTCCTCCTCATCTTCCTCCACATATGTCACAAGATTTTGATGCTTTGGACACTATGTTCGCATCGAGTATTGTTGCACGTCTTGATGATATTGATAGAGAGACATTTGATAGTGCACTTTTGTTGACATTTATTTCTGACATAGTTCTTCTTGATAGAGGCTCTACCTCTTGTAGCAAATACATTGATGCACCTAGATCTAGTGGTGGACCTAGCTAGTAATGGTATTGATATTCATGTATATTGATTGTTTTATATTTGACTTGAGATCTATATATGACATCTATATTGCATATTTTTTTGAGATGTTTGTTTGACATGTAGATTCATATGTATATCACTCATGTATACTATGTTTTTCATATAATGTTGTGGTTGTTGTTGTTTGATTTATAAAATATATTATGAGTATGATAATGATGAACATTGTTAATCATTTCTCTGTTTTTAAGTAAAATTTGATATGTTTTACTCATTTAATTTATAGTTGTCATATAATGTTTAAATTTACTTTTATGAAATCGTTTAATTTGGATTGTGATTGCAAAAATTATAATGATTAATGCCATATAATGTTTAATTGTTCTTCAAGGTGAATTGTTTGTTGTCCAACAAGATACAGCATGTTGATTAAACGTGTTTAGAAACAAAAATACTTGAATATGATGAGTGAAATGATTGTGATTTGAATATTTATGTCTTTTTCATATATTATAATAACAAAGAAAGTTGTGGGGAAACAAGTCCCTACCAAGAAGGAAGAAATCACATGCTTCCAGTAGAATCGAATATAAAGAGAGAAACAATCCATGAAGACTCAGTATATGTGCATGTGAAACCATAGGCAATGTTACATTGTGCAGTATAATGATATATTGAAGTTCAGCTAGACATTTAAGCATTTAGATATAATGTACTATGAAGGCATGAAGTTCCATGATGCATATTTTTATTATTTATATTTTGAATTTACATGTTTAATAGATGGTGAAGACGTATGAACGCAACTTCCTATCAATTACACAACTTCCTATCAATTATATCCAATTGTAGTATTGTTAAAATATTACAATACACCAAAACGAAATATATATAGACATGTTATGTAGTATATTCCAATCATATGGAAAAAACGAATCTATAGATATCCAACTACGCCAAAACATAGATTTTTTTTTGTAACACACCCACGACGGGGCATAAAAAATTTCACTTTTCTTAAAGGACAGATTCTCCATCCATGGTTTCTAATTTGGAAGGTCGGGGAACTAGTCCGACCTCCTAGTCAAGGATCTTCGATTATGGAGCCAAAAAACTCTCTGAGACCTTGATGGTCTCGTTCTGTAATTAGACACGAACCCTTTCGACTTCCTGGTGCAGGTCTAAAGGTACCCGCGACCCTCCTCTTCATGCCTGCGAAATCTCAGAGTCTGGGTGCTAGCTCCTTTTCTAATAATCCCCTTCCTTGATATGACCTTAGGCGATGGCCTTACGTAACCACGTGATTGCAGGCACGGCCAAGGGTGGTTTGAAACCAAACTACTTCTCGCCCCGCAATTCACCTTGAGCCTCCACGTGTCCTTTCTCCAAAACCATGGTCTAGATTGCGGCCTGCCCTCAAATTTTTAAATTTCGCGCACCTTCGGTCCCCGCAATGTGACAGGACCGTCGATCTCACGACCTTGACGGTGCTTCTGAACTTGACGGCTCAGATCTATCCTTTCCAGATCTACGGATCAGATCTAACCTTTCTAAATCAATGGTTGTGATTTATTTCAACTTACCTTCTCCCATATTGACAGATCTCCTCCCATGCGTCCTCTTTAATCAACGGCGTTGATCGCTTCGCGATTCTGGACTTCGGGAGTCTCAAGTCTCAAGTCTCAACTTTTAATTCCCCTCAAAGTATGCAGATTTTTGTCGTGTGTCCACTTGAATCAAACAATCTAGCCTTACTTCGGGTCTTTACCCAAAATCCACAGATTCATGCCACATCCCCCTTAATCTGGTGACAATGAATTACTTCAGGACTTTACCCAGAGTCCATAGATTTACGCCACATCTCTTCTGGATCAGACGGTTCAGATTCACTTCGGGTCTTCGGAGTTCGGCAGTCTCAATTCTCAATTGAAACACCAGTGCGATTCACCTGGAGACACTGATCTATCGACACGTACCCCTCCTGGTGATCAACGGCTAGGATCTACTTCAGGTCTTTATCACTTTTCAACCAAGACCGGATCAACGACCTTCAGCCCCCTTCTTGATCAACAGTTGAGATTCCACTTCGAGACTCTGGTGCTCTCACCCTCTACTTTCCTCCAGAGTATTTCATACCCGGAGTGCTAGATCTAGCGCCACGCGTCCACCTTAAATTGACGGATTTCGTCTACTTCGGGACTTCATCCTTCAGACATCTCAAACTTCAAATCCTCCTTGCTTCGTTTCCTTTGGAACGTTCTATCTGGAGTTCATGATCTGATGACATGTGTCCTCCTTCAGATCGACAAGTCCTAGTTGCTTCGGTTGTTCAGGCTTCAACGATTTAAAACTCTTATCCATCACGTTCTCCCGAAGTGTTTTCACCCAAAGTTCATGATCGGTCGCCACATGCCCTCTAGATATGACGGTTTAGATTATCTTCGAGTCTTCGGGTTGATTTCACCCGAGGACAACGGATCTCTACCATGTGTCCCTTTTGATCTGACGGTTGAGATTCACTTCGGCTCTCTGGGCTTCAGGAGTTTCAACTCTCGACTGAAACTCTCGAAGTGATTTCTCCGGAGTTACTGCTATGCTGACACGTGCCTCCTGGTGATCAATGGTCATGATCTACTTCGGGTCTTCGGCGATTTCGCTCTCTCCTTGACCACAACCTCTCTCTCAAGAGTTGTAGATCTTGCGCCACTTGTCCCTCTTAGCGATGAACGGTCCCAATTCACTTTGGAACTTTGGGACCTTGGCCATTCAACCCTCCCATGCACACAAACATTAAAACTCATGCACTTTACCTTAAAACTAACATCCCTTTGCGCTCAGATCCGACGGTTAGGATCTGTTCCTTCCCGACACTTCTCCTCTGCTTCCCTGGACGTTGATCTAACGATCCAGGCTTCTCCCCGCAATCGATCTGACAGTTGTTGTCGCTCCTGCTCCTGATATTTTGAATTCTTCCGACTCGAAAGAGTTTGGTAGATGTACAAAGGCCTCAACCTTCATTCCTCCTGGAAGTTCAGCTATCTTGGGTCCCGTCTTCTCTCTTGAAAACATTATTTCTTCTGAGCTTTTCGATTCTCTCAGACCGACGGTACTGAGGGACTCCATTACTCCACGGATTTCCAAAAGGTCTCACGACCACCCATATTGCAACTATTCAGGGTCTCGCAGTCATGATCTGACTGATACAGAGGTGTCCGTCGATCGATGGTTCACAGCAATTGCGGGGTCCCATCGTGCATTCTCTTTATCATAGAGCTCAACCTCCGCAATCTGGAAGTACTCGCCCAACCTGGTCGAACCGGAGTCGTTTATCTTCCAGCCCAACGAGATTAACGGCAATGGTGAATTGCAGGCCTTGAACTAGCACATCTGCTACTTTCGCCTTCACACTCCACAATGATTCCCCACCCTCGATCTCCATTCATAGATCAACGGTTCACAGTTATTGCGGGGTCCCACCTCCACAATCTGAGAAGTGCTTAGTCAACTCTAGTCTAATCCTAGTCGTTGATCTTTCATTCCCGATGATATCAATGACGTAGGTTTATTGCGGACGTGAACTAACATGTCCGTTGTCAGATTCTTAAGTCATGGGTAGTTCTATTAATTTGTCTATCGTCTACCTACTAGATCTGACAGTTGGGACGGTTCCTGGGCATCCTCAGATCTAAGGCTCAAAGTTAACTTCGGGACTTCAGGACTTTGGGGATTTTACCTCCCTTACAGCGAACTTTCTCAGTTCGCTAAACTCGCAAAGTTCAAATGACTCCAGGGTTAACTCCCATGCTCTTTCCCATACTCAACGGTCACAACAGACCGTGGCTTCTTCCAAACAGATTTCGTCCATTCGTTTTCCAAACAAGGGACCCTCCCTTTCGATACTTTAACCTCATTGTTCTCCCTAAGCTTCATTAGCTCTGAAAGGATTAAGAGATTTGCACTCTTTCTCTTGAACTTAATGCTTGGAATAATCCTTTTGCACACCCCTTACGCTCATTCGTCAACTCTAGAAATTAAGTGGTTCTCGGTCTCTTCCTGCCTCGCAGAGAGCCTGTGCATACTTGCACTATCTCTCATGAGCTTTAACAGACTCCCTCCTCAAAGGGACTCAGAACGACTAGGATTTTTGACATGCGTACGTGAAACTATGCCCAAGGTCGACGAACTCACAGTTCGTGGATCTAGCTTAAGCCACCACAGGGCGCAAGCATTTACGAATACAAAACATGTCCAATCCATACTTGCTTAAATACACAATTTAAACAAGAATAAAGAGATACGGTATAACCATTAAGCAAACATATACATCCCTGGGTCCTTAACAGTATATCCCTTTTCATTACATAATTACAGCTTAATTTCACAGGGTATGAGAATACTTATCTATTACAAGTTGCATCCAACCAACTGACTGTGGGTGTGCGCCTTTCCACCCAACCATAGGCTCAGAGGCATTCATTCTTAGCACTCTGGCCACCCCCGTGCCAAGACATGATATCACTAGGGAATTTACACCATCTCTCGGAGAAACTCTCTCTGTCATAGCGACCCTGCGAGGTTTATCAAATGCTTCCCCAACATCCAGCTCTCATTTGGGTCCTTCGGGCCGTGTTCTTAGCACTTCCTTTGGGTTTGCACATCTCCCTTATGAGCTTGTTCTCTCCTCTCGTGTCTCATCTCTTTTTGTGTCTCTATATGTATCTTACCTTCCCTCCTCTGAAAGGCTTTTCGACCTGTCATGTTCCTTCTGTTAGAAGGAAGCTCAGGTTTGCAGGTCTCTGTGGTACTTCGAGCTGACATCCTGTAGCTAGGCCATCTTTCCATTCATGGGGGTGGTTGATGATTCAACCGATGTTCCTTTCTTCATTAACTGATTTCTTTCCTCTAGAGATATCATGGCTCGTACTTCAAGGCTTCACCCCCCAACAGTCAGTTATGGGCAGTTTAACAATAATACATTTACATTGTCCACATGCCTTAACATGATAATCCTATTTTATAATTAATTACAAGTTGGGGGAAACAGGGGTGTTACAGTTTTGCCAATCTAATGATATCCAATTGTAGTATTGTTAAAATACTACAATACACAAAAACAAAATCTATAGTTCCACGTTACGTAAAATATTCCAGTAATATAAAATAATTATATTCATGTGCACGACTATTCTGAGTTTACATTGTAATGAACCATTTCTTAGAATATTAGTCAAGACCTCATCTTATCAATGCATGGAAGTGGTCATCACAATATACATATTTATTAATATCATCTTTTGCATGTGCCTCCTGCTAAACAACTCTATTTCCTTTATGTTGATTGGATAGGTCTTGGTTTTCAAGCATAATATTTTATTATGCTACAAAGTTGTTGTTTTTTTTTTTTTCTCTCAATTCCCTCCCAACATTGTATATAAAAGCATAAAATTTTATTACCCCTCTAACAACAGAAAATTTATTAAATTAATAAAAGGAGCTTTTATTGGACACCTTAAACAATAAAAGATAAATGTTGAAATGTTAAAGGTTGCAGCAATGGATTGTTCGAGGAAAAAAACCTTTGCAACCAACAATTTAAAAATTAAGTTGTACCGCACTTTCATCTCATTTATTAAAACCTAACTTGAACATGGAACTTTAATCGCCCACCTGAGAATTGGACTATGAAATCGCCCCTCCATGGTTGTTGCCAATGCAATTCTTCTTGTACCTCTCAATCGTTCTCTTCACGTTGTGCATGAAAATTCAAGTGAAAAAACATGTTTAACGTATTCAATATTTGATTGAACAAACTTATCAATATTAGTAAACAAACCAGCATTCATTGATACCTAGGATGTTACTAACTTTATTGAGGAAAAAAATAATAATGGTGAAAGAGATATTTACGAAGGAGGTTCGATTATGAGTCTACTAATATGACATCGTATGCTTATGTTTGGAGCCGCGATTGGTGTGGCTATTAGACACAGAAGAAAGAAGACAGCGTGCTCACTGTGCAAATGGGTTATGCCAGCTCCATTGTTTTATTCCAATTAATAAAAAAATTGGTCGTTTGTATGTCTTTTTGTTGATTTATTACAGCGGCACAAAACATTTTTTTGTTTAGTATGGTCTTATAATAAAATTAGTTTATTATAGAATTTGTATTCGAGGTTTTCATAATAAAAGTAGTTTATTTTAGAATTGGTATTCGAGGTTTCTACATGATTCCAGTAGAAAGATAAGTATAGAAAGCATGGAATGGATAATATTTTTTTTTTTTTAATTTTCTATAAAAAAAATCCTGCCGCTATTAGGCATATACAATGAATTACAAATAATATAGATCGATAAAATCTTGAATATGGTACATATATAAGTTTTGTCATGTCGCTTCAAATTGTATTTATTTTTTATTTTTTTAATTTTAAGATTCAACTTTCTTTCATAATTTTTTAGGCTCGTTGAGCAGCATGTTTTGAAACGAACTACATAATCAGTAACTAAACTAAGAGATTAATCTCAGAGATATGCATAGGAAAATTAGGTGTTTTACGATAAGATTCAATTTTCTTTTGTAATTTTGCAGGCTCGCTGAGTAGCATGTTTTGAAAGGAAATACATAATTGATAACTAAATTGAGATCAATATTGCATTAAATCCAATAGTGACATGCAAATAATATAGATCGATAAAATCGTGAAGATGGTACATAAATAAGTATTGTCATGCTCCTTCAAATTGTATTTATTTTTTATTTTTAAACTTTTAAGATTCATTTTCTTTCATAATTTTGTAGGCTTGTCGATAAGAATGTTTTTAAAGGCAATACATAATCAATAATTAAACTAAGAGCTTCATCTCAGAGATATGCAGAGGACAATTAGGTGTTTTACAAGGAGCATGTTGTTGGCAGATTTAGCAGGCAAGAGTGTGCTTGTCAATGATGGCAAGAACAGAAGGCGAAGCAGAAGGAAGCGAATGGAGATCAAAAGCTCAAAAGAGATGGCGTGATAAAACTAAGATCAAATCAAGACCGTCGGATTTGCAAGCCAGATCAACGGTAGGGATGCATTGCAGGGAGAGAAAGATGAATTAAAATACTCGCCAGTTACAATCCCGCAATCCGTCTAGATCATCAGATCTCATAGCTTTGAATATATACGACTGCATTTGATCCAACAAACAATGCATTTAAGTCATATTAAATCATGACCGTCGAATGCGCAATCACCAAATCTACGGCAGGGATGAATTGCGGAGATTGAAAGGAGAATTAAACATCGCTCTTGTTCCCATCCCGCAATTAGTCAGGACTGTCCGATCTTATAGCTTCGAAGATCAACGATTGTGGTTAACTCACCAATAGCACACATCTTCCCATTGCAGATTTGGGTGATGATTTAAAACACTCGTAGATTGTGTTTGCGCAATCATTCTTGATTGTGGATCTGTTCTAAGAAACTTCACAAATGTTGGATCATTTTTTAGTGGAAGGATAGGATAAGCCAGCAAAGTCGCATCGCAGAAAGATTGAGTCGTCGATCCAAGATCTTGATCGAACGAGAATCATTCACTTCGGATCTAAAGTTGCGAGGAGGTTTCACTAAAGAATGTTTGAAATGTGAAATACCTGAAGCCCGAAAATCCGAAATGGATAATGTCCGTCGGATTTGGAGGACAAACGAGGGTCGTTGGATTAGTGTTGTTGGTCACACAGCAGACCATGTTGACATACCAGGTCAGTAGACCACGTCAGCAAAAGGGCATAGTGGCAAACCACGTCAGAAGTCCACGTCAGCAAGGACACATGGCACAGTCAAAGAACGACAAGTGTCAAGTTGAAATCAACATTTCAGGTATTTTCAAATCACGAATCTGAGTGACATGTGGCAGTTGCTCGGCTCATGACACGTCATCAAGTGACGCAAGAGTTATGTCACTCCTGAAGCTTTGCTTCGGGAGTTTTACCACCAGTACTCACCCAAAGTCCCGAATGTCGAAGACCCGAAGTGGACACAAGACGTCCGATCTAAAGATCACTTCGGGAGTAGTCTCATCCATCGATCTACTATAGTGGAAGGATAGTGTAAGTGAAAACATTAACCGACAGCAAGCGGTCTCCACCGTCTGATGACTAAATCAGTAGTTGATCACTCTGGAGGAAAGAACAGGTTGAGATTTGAAATCTCCGAAGTTCGGAGACCCGAGGAGATCTCGACCGTTAATCTGAGAGGGACACGCGTCAAAGGCTTGTCAGCTCCGGAAGATTGACGTTCAGAGGAAAGAAAGGTTTGAGACTCGAAATCTCTGAAGTCCGAAGACCCGAAGGAGATCTCGGTCGTCGACCTGATTTCGGGTGTACTATAAACCATTGATCTGGTTCTGAGATGTAATGTGAACCGTCTGATCTATTCAGATATTCTGATTCAGAAGTTTTGAAAGGTTTGAATCCCAAAAGTTCTGAAGGGAAAAGTGTCGAAGTTACAACAGTCGTCCATTTCAAGAGAATGAATCGTGGTCGTTGAAATGATAAGCGCAATAATCCTAAAGCGTATGGTCACCGCCAGTGATCACATGAGGGAAGGGACTTAGGATCCGAAGAAGCCATAATTGACTGACTATAACTGATAGAGAAGACGAAGAGTTTCGACTGCTAAAGAAGCTAAGGAATCTCAACATAACGCTCATTGATGATGAACACATGGGGATGAACCGCCAGAGAACATGAAGAGTTGCCATGATGATCAGGCAGAGGACACGACGTGAGGAAATAATGCAGGACAGAGAAGTGATGTGAGTCTGGGAGTGAGCTACACAGAGTAGTGAGGAAGAGATGTAGTGAACTATCTGTAGGGAATAATAGTGACACAGCGAAGAGCATGCAGAGGCATAACGCATAGAAGTGAGAATGCACACAGAGCATAAAAACATAAAAGAATAGAAAGCACGGGTATGTGAGCAGAGAGACATTGATGCAGGTAGAGAAAAGCAGTGTAGCAGAACAGTGATGAGACTGGTAAGCCATAGATAAATGTTGTATCACTGTGATAAATTGAAGAGAAGAAAATATTTATATTTCAGGGTGGTACGGAGGTGTTAGGGAGGACTGTTGTCCTCAGAGTTTCAAGTGGGTGCTTAAACACAGGGAGTTGTAGCTTCCATGTGGTTGTAGCTTAAACACAGGGTGGTGCAAGGGAGAACTATTGTTCTCCGTTATACAGGTTGGTGCCTGTGTAATTGGAAGTTGGTGCTTCCATCCAGTGGGTGTTGGAATACTCGGGGAGTTGGTGCTTCCTTCTAGTGGGTGCTAGAGAAACCAGGTAGTTGGTGCTTCCTTCTAGTGGGTGCTAGAGAAACTAGAGATTTTGTGCTCTTAGCAATTTGTTGCTTGTAAAACAGAGGTTGTATCCTCAGGAGGAGTTGGAGCTCATAAGAATGATAATGTACAGAAAATAAAGATTACATATCATATCAAGAAAAAGAGGTTTTTCCCTGTATGGGTTTTCTCAGGAAATATCTGTCTTTGTATATTTCATGTGTGTGATTGATATTGAATACTCTATTGATTACCTCCCTGCATTATTGTTATTGTCATTGAGTGTTTTGTAAAGAGTTTAAAATAGGCATAATTGTTTAAGCACAGTAACAATTGATTCACCCCCCCCCCCCTCTCAGTTGTCCAACAATTGGTATCAGAGCTGGTCCCTTTTATCTAAGGGTAGATCCTAGAGCTTAAACATGACTAGTCA
>ML797459.1:74720-85614 GCA_009831015.1 Picea engelmannii
TTATCTAAGGGTAGATCCTAGAGCTTAAACATGACTAGTCATGAAGGAACTTCAACCAACAAGGCCCCCCTGTTCAATGGAACAAACTTTACCTTCTGGAAAGTTAGGATGAGAACCTACATAATGGCTTTAGGTGCAGATGTTTGGGATGTGGTAGAGATTAGTTATGTAAAACCAGTTGTACTAGCTTCTAAGGATGACAAGATAGAATTCAGCTTCAATGCTAAGGCTATGAATGCTATTCTGAGTGGGCTTGCAGAAATAGAATTTGTAAAAGTTATGCACTTAGAATCTGCCAAAGAAATGTGGGACAAACTCATCAGTAGTTATGAAGGTAATGAGAAGGTAAAGGATGCCAAGCTTCAAAGATGAAAGAGGATGAAACTATTGGGAAGTACTTTCTAAGATTTGAAGAACAAGTGAATGCAATGATAGGACTTGGTGAAAAAATTGAGAATGTCGCCTTAGTTCAAAAAAATTTAAGACCTCTACCAGATAGGTTCAACCAAAGGTCTCTGCTATAGAAGAACTTAATGATATAAAAGCTCTGTATATTGACCAACTCCTAGGAACTTTGACTGCCTATGAAATGAGGATAGGTAAAGATAAACCCACCTCTAGAGAAGCATCATTTATAGCAGATAATAATGAGGATTCTTAGCCTGATGAAATTGAAGCAAAATTTGTGAGAAGACTAAAGAAAGGATCAGGCAAGTACCAAGGAAAATTGACCTTCAAATGTTTTAACTATGGAAAGATAGGTCACTTTCCATCTAAGTGTCCACACAAGAAACAAGATCAGAATTCTGAAGGTGAAGAGAAATACAAACCCAAGAGATTTGGTAAAGACAAAAGTCTATGTGTAAACAATGATGACTCTTCAGAAGACATAGATAGTGACTCTTCCTGTGAAGATAATATTAATGACTTTATGCTTATGTCCAAAGAGGATTATGATAATAAAGGCACAGGAAGTGATGTTGACGATGAAGAAGTTGTGGTTGACTTGGAAGGAGAAATGATCAGTGCTCTAGAAGAAACTGCTAGACTCGGAGCTAAGAAGAAAAGGAAAAAACAATTGTTGATACAGTTAGAGAAAGACAATAAAGGACCTGATGAAGACTTTTCTCTGTTAAAAGTGGAATTAGAAGAGGCAAAGAAAATAGAGGATATTCTGAAACAATAGCTATCAGAAAAGAAGGCAAGATGTGAAGCCTTGGAAGAAGAGGTAGTAAAAACCAGAAAATAGATGGAGAAGTTTAAAACATTGTATCTCCAAAATCTTCCAAGCATTAAAGCATTAAATCCACAACAGAACTTAACGACATTCTGAGAAAACAGAGATCTCCTTTGTTGAAGACTCATTTAGGTTATGTAAATGGTTCAAGTAGAAAACAGCTAGAAAGCAAAGAGCTAGTAAAGATGATCAAGTTCCAAGTCAGCAGACAATCAGACCATGAGATTACTCTGTCACCAAAAGCTAATAAAGACAAGATGATCCCTGATAAAAAACAAAGAGATCAAAAGATGGAGAAACAAATGCCAAGAAGAAGGCCATCCTTCAGGTACCAAAAATTATTCCATGGCTATTGTTTTTACTCTTCTAATTTCGGTCATAAGATTGTAAATTGTCAAATTAAGTTTAGAGGCATGCAACTGAGGAGGTCGAGAAATAAACAATCTTTACAACATAGAACTAAGCATCCAATGAATAGACAACATAGCACCAATCACTTTGACCTACTGAACAATGAGCTCGAATGTTATAACTATCATAACTTCGGCCACAAAGCTGCAAACTGCCATCTGAAGAAGTACAAGGTAGATCTAAGGATAAATCCTCTAGCTAGAAATGCCAACACATGGAAAAAGAAAGATAGTGAAAAATGTGGTCTAGTACTTTCAGCTCAAAAACAAAAATACCCTGGTATATAGACAGTGGATGTTCCAAGCACATGACTGGAGACAAGGATAAGTTTATGTCTATAAGTAAAAGCAAAACAGGAAATGTAACCTTTGGAAATGATGAACCAGGTAAAATCAAGGGTAAAGGGATGGTGAGTTTGAGTAATGGTAAAGGAAAATCCCAGGATGTCCTACTTGTAGATGGGATGAAACACAATTTCCTCAATGTAATTCAAATGTGTGACAGAGGATGTGAAGTGGTGTTCACTTCCAAAGATTGTAAGATAAAATCTGTAAATTCAGGACAAGTGGTGGCTAAAGGCATAAGGACAGATAATAATGTATATGTGTTGAAATAAGATAGAGAAGAGTGTCATCTAATAAAACATGATGAGATCTGGTTATGGCATAGAAGACTTGGACATATAAACTTTGACCACCTAATCAAGCTCAAAAATCTTGAGGCAGTAAAAGATCTTCCAAGAATATCAAAGCCACAAGATTTTGTGTGTAAACCCTGCCAAGTAGGAAATCTAACAAGGACACAGTTTAAATCCAATAACTCTACTTCGACAGAGAAACCACTCCAATTAGTTCATATGGATCTATGTGGGCCATCAAGACAAGAAGGCACAGGGAAGGAAAACTACTTCATGTTGATCATTGATGACTACTCTAGACTCACTTGGGTTGTTTTTCTCAAAGAAAAAGATGAAGCATTTGAGAAATTTAAAACATTTAAGGATTTAACTGGTAATCAAACAGGAAATAGATTAAAGGTTGTAAGATCATACAGAAGAGGAGAATTTATGTCAATTGATTTCAAGGAATTGTGTGATAAACATGGGATCAAAAGAGAATACACAATCCCAGGAACTCCACAGCAAAATGGAGTAGTTGAGAGGAAAAATAGAACAGTTCAGCAAATGGCCAGGTCAATGATGAATGAGAAGAACATTGGTCAAACCTATTAGGTAGAAGAAATACACACAGAAATACATATTCTTAACAAAGCTCATCTCAAACCACACAGTGAAAAAACATTGTATGAACTGTGGCATGGAAGACCTGCTACAATCAAACACTTCAAAGTATTTGGGAGTAAGTGCTACATAAAGAGTAATAATGAAAACATTGGCAAGTATGATGACAGGGTTGATGAAGGCATCTTCTTAGGGCATGCTATAAACAATAAAGGATACAGATGCTATAATAAGAGGCTACATAAATTGGTTGATTGTATTGACATAAAAGTTGATGGAGTCCCAGAAAGAGAGGAGAGCAATATTGAATCAACAACAGAGGATATAGTTGAAGTTGAAGTTGAACAGGTCCAAGAATCAGAACAAGAAGACTATGAGTCAGGTGAAGAAGTAAATACTCAAGCAGACTCAAATGAGTAGACAAGATCAAATCCTTCCTCCAGAATTACTCAAAAGAATCATCCTGCAAGTCAGATAATTGGTGAGAAAGACAAAGGTGTACAAACCAGGAGAAGGGAAATCAAAAACACTGCGCAATCACATATATCCTTCATATCCATGGTGGAACACAAGAACTTCAATGAAGCCATTGAAGATGAAAATTGGTTAAAATCAATGAATGAGGAACTGGATCAGATTGAGAAGAATAATACTTGGGAGCTTGTTCCTAGACCTAAAAATAAGAATGTAATTGGCTCCAAATGGGTGTTTAAGAATAAAATAAATGAATAAGGACAAATTGTTAAGAATAAAGCCAAATTGGTCTATAAGGGGTATGCACAAGTTGAAGGACAAGATTTTGATGAAACTTTTGCACCATTGGCAAGAATGGAAGCCATCATAATGGTTTTGGCCTATGCATGTCATAAGAACTTTAAAGTATATCAGATGGATGTTAAGTCAGCTTTTCTTAATGGAGACCTAGAAGAAGAAGTATGCATGGAGCAACCAGAAGGATTCTCACTGACAGATAATCCTAGCTATGTTTGTAAGTTGAAAAAGGCATTACATGGACTGAAACATGCACCACAAGCCTAGTATCACAGACTGGACAAATTTCTACAGGACAAAGGGTTCAAGAAAGGTACTGTTGACAGTAATCTATATATAAAATATGAAGGTGTTGATTTATTAGTTGTTGTGGTTTATGTATATGACATTGTCTTTGGATGCACTAATGACTTTTAGTTTAGTGGTTTGATAATTCAATGCAGACTGAGTTTGAGATGTCCATGATAGGAGAAATTCCATATTTTCTTGGTTTACGAATCAATCAAAGTTCTGCAGGGATATTTATCACTCAAGAACAGTATTGAAAGAGATGTTAAAGAGGTTTCAGATGGAATATTCCTCTCTTGTCAATACACCTATGGTGGTTGGTTGCAAGATCAGTAAAGATGATATTTCACCTGATGTTGATCAAAGAACATATCGATCAATGATAGGCAGTCTTTTGTACATCACAGCATCCCGTCCCGATATAATGCAGGTTGTTGGAATGGTAGGTCGTTATCAGGCTACCCCTAAACAAAGTCATTTAGTAGTTGTCAAGAGGATATTCAAATATTTGAAGGGTACAATGACTTATGGTCTTTGGTATCCTAGAAATCATAACTTACAATTAACTGCATATTTAGATGTTGATTGGGAAGACTGCTTGGATGAGAGAAAGAGCACCAATGGAGGTGCATTCTTCTTAAGTGATTCGTTAGTAGCATGGCTTAGTAAAAAGCAGGGATCTATCTCATTATCAACTACAGAGGCAGAGTACATTGTTGTTGCTACTTGTTGCACTTAGATTTTATGGATGTTACAAACTCTTGCATATTTGAACGTAACTTATACTGATCCAATTCCACTTCACTTTGAAAACATTAGTGCCATTAGTGTCTCGAAGAATCCTGTTCTCCATTCAAAGACGAAACATACCCCAATAAAGTATCATTTTCTCAAAGAGCGGGTTACAAACAGAGTTGTTCAGCTGAATTATATTCCTTCCACAGGACAAATTGCAAACATATTTACTAAACCCTAGCCAAGACACCTTTTGAATATCTTTGTCAGAAGTTGGGTGTCATCCCTACTCTCACCTAAGCGAGTCCATCCTATCAGGGGGAGTATGTGTTGGTTGAATATCTGATACCTCCAAAAAGTACTGCAACAACTCAAGGGGAGCATGTTTTCTTTGACATTGATGTCAAAGGGGGAGAAAAGGAATGGTCTGGATGCAACAGTTGGAGGTCCAAGAAGTCTAGCACGGCCTTTGAGGGTTTCCATCAATGCCAAAGGGGGAGATTGTTGGCATATTTAGCAAGCAGGAGTGTGCTTGTCATTGATGGAAAGAACAAAAGGCGAAGCAGAAGCAAGCGAATGGAGATCAAAATCTCAGAAGAGATGGCGTGATAAAACTCAGATCAAATCGAGACTGTCAGATCTGCAAGACAGATCAATGGCAGGGATGCATTGTGGGGAGCGAAATATGAATTAAAATACTCGCCAGTTAAAATTCCGCAATCCATCTAGATCGTCAGATCTCATAGCTTCGAAGATCTATGACTGCGGTTGATCCAACAAAAAATGTGTTTAATTCATATTAAATCATGATCGTCGGATGCGCAATCGCCAAATCTACGGTAGGGATGAATTGCAAAGATTGAAAGGAGAATTAAACATTGTGCTTGTTCCCATCCCGCAATTAGTCAGGACCATCTGATCTTATAGCTTCGAAGAACAACGATTGTGGTTAACTCACCAATAGCGCACATCTTCCCATTGCGGAGTTGGGTGACAAGTTAAAACACTCACAGATTGTGGTTGTGCAATCATTCTTGATCATGGATCTGTTCTAAGAAACTTCACAACCATTGGATCATTTTTTAGTGGAAGGATAGGATAAGCTAGCAAATCTGCATCACATAAATATCGAGTCGTCGATCTAAGATCCTGATCGAACCAGTAGCATTCACTTCGGATCTAAAGTTACGAGGAGGTTTCACTCAAGAATGTTTGAAATGTGAAATACCTGAAGCCCAAAAATATGAAATGGATAATGTCCGTCAGATTTGGAGGACAAACAAGGGTCGTTAGATCAGGGTTGTTGGTCATGCAGCAGACCACGTCGACAGACCACGTCAGCAAAAAGGCATAGTGGCAGACCATGTCAGAATTCCACGTCAGCAGTCTATGTCTGCAAGGACACGTGGCACATTCAGAGAACGACAAGTGTCAAGTTGAAATCATCATTTCAGGTATTTGCAAATCACAAATTTGAGTGACACATGGCAGCTTCTTGGCTCTTGACACATCATCGAGTGACGCAAGAGTTACGTCACTTCGGGAGTTTTACCACCAGTACTTGCCCAAATACCTGAAGTCTTGAATGCCAAAGACCCGAAGTGGACACGAGACGTTCGATCTGAAGATCACTTCAGAAGCAATCTCATCTGTCAATCTACTACAGTGGAAAGATAGTGTAAGTGAAAATGTTAACCGACAGCAAGCGGTCTCCACCGTCTAATGACTGACTTAGCAGGTGATCACTCCGGAGGAAGAACAGGTTGAGATTTTAAATCTCTGAGGAGATATCGACCGTTAATTCGAGAAAGACATGCATCAGAGGCTTGTCAGCTCCGGAATATTGACGTACGGAGGAAAGAAAGGTTTGAGACTCGAAATCTCCGAAGTCCGAAGACCTGAAGGAGATCTTGACCATCGATATGATGTCGGTTGTACTATAAACCATTGATCTGGATCTGAGATGTAAAGTGAACCGTCCGATCTGTTTGGATATTTCGAAAGGTTTGAATCCCAAAAGTTCTGAAGGGAAAAGTGTTGAAGTTACGACAGTTGTCCATTTCAAGAGAATGAATTGTGGTCATTGAATTCATAAGCGCTCGATAATCCTAAAGCGTATTGTCACCGCCAGTGATCACATGAGGGAAGGGGCTTAGGAGCCGAAGAAGCCATAATTGACTGACTATAACTGACAGAGAAGACGAAGATTTTTGACTGCCAGAGAAGCTAAGGAATCTCAACATAATGCTCATTGATGATGAACACACAGGGATGAATCGCCAGAGAACATGAAGATTTGCCATGATGATCAAGTAGAGGACTTGACGTGAGGAAACAATGCAGGAAAGAGAAGTGATGTGAGTCTGTGGGTGAGCTACACAAAGTAGTGAGGAAGAGATGCAATGAACTATCTATAGGGAAGAACAGTGACGCAGTGAAGATCATGCGGAGGCATAGTGCATAGAGGTGAGAAGGCGCACAGAGCATAAAAATGGAATAGAACAGAAAGCGCAGGTATGCGAGCAGAGAGACACTGATGTAGGAAGAGCAGTGTAGCAGAACAGTGATGAGACTGGTAAGTCATAGATAAATGTTGTATAACTGTGATAAATTGAATAGAAGCAAAGATTTATATTTCAGTGTGTAAGGAGGTGCTAGGGAGGATTGTTGTCCTCAGATTTTCAAGTGGGTGCTTGAACACAGGGGGTTGTAGCTTCAATTTGGTTGCAGCCAGAAAAACCAGGGTGGCAGGGTGGTGCAAGGGAGAACTATTGTTCTCTGTTATACAGGTTGGTGCCTGTGTAACTGGAATTTGGTGCTTCCATCCAGTTGGTGCTAGAATACTCAGGGAGTTGGTGCTTCCTTCTAGTGGGTGCTAGAGAAAATAGGGAGTTGGTGCTTCCTTCTAGTGGGTGCTAGAAAAACCAGAGTGTTGGTGCTCTCAACAAGTTGTTGCTTGTAAAATAGAGGTTATATCCTTAGAAGGAGTTGGAACTCATAAGAATGATAATGTACAGAAATAAAGATTACATATCATATCAAGAAGAAGAGGTTTTTCCCTTTATGGGTTTCCTCGGGAAATATCTATCTCTGTATATTTCATGTGTGCAATTGATATTAAATACTCTATTGCTTACCTCCCTGCATTATTGTGATTGTCATTGAGTGTTCTGTAAAGAGTTTAAAATAGGTATAATTGTTTAATCACAGTAACAATTGATTCACCCCCCCTCTCAGTTGTCCAACACGTGTTTCTTTGCAAAAATAGCAATGAGAATCTTGAATTGTCACACGATGTTTAGATCAAATAATTAGCAAAAACATTCAAAACCTACAAATTAAATAATTTTTTATATAAGATTTGTAGGTCATAACAAGTTTACTAGAGATTGAGGCAAGTTTCTTATCTTAGTTCTTATATGTAAGGAATGGATTCCAAAGGAGGACTATGATCTACCATCAAACAGATACATAAGTTAGAGGCTTACTAGAGAGAGGAAACATTACTTGTTATGTTGTTATTGGAGGATCTGGAACTGCTTAATCAACCATATCAATAGAAACTAGGTAAGCTAGTTTTGTTGCTTGCTCTTCACATGGTGGACTTTGTTGCTTCGCTCACATTATACAAGTTCTTGATACATATTTTTCCAATTATGTAGTAAACAAATATGCATCATTGTATTTGTGGATGACACCCTCATAAATATGTCGATATTAGGTTGGTTATCCTAGTTTCCTTATGATAGACTTTGTCTTCCTTGAAACTGAGTAAAACAGAGTGCTTCATGGGAGACTCGTTCCTAGCAAGAGGAGCATGAGAGAAAGCATCTTAGTATGGATCAGAGGCCTAGGTAACAACCAACACATGGTGGCATAGGTTTTTATGTTGGTTTAGGTGGCAGTGGCAAATCAAATAAATAACAAATGTCACAGGGGCTATGAACTATTCATCTTCACAAACATTTAATCTGAAATAAGTAATGCTAGAATTATTTCTAGCATTAATTTGTTTGGGAAAAATAGTACATAAATGTGTTCATGTAAAGAAAGATAACCTAATATATTTTCTGCCCCTACATGGGGAAGAGGCCAAATAAGACAGAAAACTGAAAAACTTAGGGTAAATTGGATGAAATTTCAAACTAAATTGTATGAATTTTATGAAACTTTGGATTAAAAGAGTTTTTGCTTATTGCTTTTCATGTCAAACTAATACGGAAACAAAAATCGATTACTATAGTGTCAAGCCATAAGGGAAAGGACTAATAACATTATAACATAATTATTCACTAATAATAATGATGATGATATAATAATAATGTTATTTTTTTAATTTTTATTATTCGAGGATTACAAGACAAAGTTATAATATAATCGTTTACTAAAATCACAATTATTATATTTTATCAATATTTAATTTTTTCAAAGATTTCTTAATTTGTATTATCCAACTATTATAATATATGAAATTTATTCAATTAAATTTAAAATACTAAATATAGAGAATAATAATGCATTTTGATCTATACATTTTCGATGAAATGGTTTCACAACTTTATACTCTAATACAAACTTTATGGACCTTTTATTAAAAAATAATATCACCCAACATTTTATAATTAGTATTTTAAGAATTAGTAAAATTGACAAAGGTTTCTATACTTTTAGATCAGTATGGATCATTACAATTTTCCTTAATTATGACTTGGCTCTAGAAAAAATATCTTTTAGATTTTCCATGTCCTTCCTATATTGACACTTATTTCAAAGAGAATGTAAAAAAAAATGATTAATATAAGTTTATATGATTATAAAACCAAAGGATGGAGTGGAATAGGTGAAGGCCATGATAGTTTCACTAGTTAAAGTGGGGAGTTCCATCAAAGTTGGCAATGCTAACATCACAAGTGTGATTCCATAACTCATAGATGTTGCACAAAGTTATTTTGTTGGAATTGTCCTTAAAAGTTCCATCTAAGTGAGTATATATTTATTTGAATTTTATTTTTTTCAAGTTTCAATCTTTTTTATTATCTTTATTTTTTGTTAAATAAAATATAATTTAAAATAAATATTTACTATTGTATGTCACAAACTTTGTGATATCTCAATTAATGGTTAGTAATTCAAAGGTTAACATAAACAAATTTTAATACAATACAACATAAATTTGTTATAATAAACAATAAATATGACAATAAAAATGTTAGAAAAACAAGACCGTGGAGCAATAAAATAAAGCAAATGCGAAAACAAAACACAAAAGATACACAATACAAGAGAGACACGGATTTACGTGGTTCACCCAGTGTGGGCTACATCCACCAGAGAAATTACCAGGTCCTTCGTTTATTATTATCCAGCAACTGAAGGGATACAACCTACAGCAAAACCCACTGTAACTTACTCTTCTTTCTCTCACAGTCTCCTCTCTCAGAATACAATATTTGCTATCAACCATAGCCACAATACATTTCCCTCATAAAAGAGGGTTGCCTTCTAGGGAAAAAAACCCTAACATAATCTCTACCGTTAGATCTGCGACCTTATAATGAACGGTCTAGATTTACAATGAAATTACAATATACATTTACAAGGCAATTTTTCCTTCGGGGGCCCGCTTGCCCCCGGACCCCGCAGAGGGGGTACCCCCCCTCTGCACTCCCCCGCGTGGAAGAGTGTACATACTTCTGGGGTGTAAATACTTCATGGGGTATAAACACGGCTGAAAGTAAAAGACCTCTGAATCAGGAAGATAATCAGGCTCCACAACCAACAATCTCCCACTTGGAGACTGATCTCAACAACTCCATCGCTGTTGTATATTCTGGAATCTTAACCTTCTTAGACCTGGAAAATTTCTCATCTTCATCTTCATTCTTGAAGACCAACTGAAACTAAGCAGGAACTTAGTTTCTCCCTGGTTACTCCCTTTGTTAACATGTCTGTGGGATTCTGGTTAGTGTGTATCTTTTCCAACTTCAAATGGCCATCTTCCAAGACGGATCGTATGAAGTGGTACCTCAACTGTATATGCTTAGTCTTCGAATGGAAGGCTGAGTTCTTTGCAAGGTGAATGGCACTCTGACTGTCACAGTGCAACATGTTGTTCTCCTGCTTCTTTCCCAATTCCTCCATAAACCTCTATAACCAAATCATCTCTTTACTAGCCTTTGTAGTAGCAACATACTATGCCTCTGTTGTTGAAA
>ML797459.1:88410-108877 GCA_009831015.1 Picea engelmannii
TTTCCTTAAATCTGGAACATGTCTTACCTCTTTCAACAACCATTGGTTTCCATTTCGTTGCTTTATTTTTACCTTTCCCATTCCAACAATTTTGCATGGTGCATCATCACCCAAATGAACCTGTCCAAAATCACCTTGAACATTGTCTAGAAAATGTTTCCTATGGGGTGTGGCATGAAATGAAGCCCCTGAATCTATTACCCAAGACTCATAAATATTATCCATAGAAAGAATCAAAGCATCTTGTAACACATCACCTGTTACATTTGCTTCTTAATTTCTCTCCCGTTGTCCATCTCTTTGTTTCTTTGGAGCTCTGCAGTCTTTCTTCAGATGTCCTTTCTTCTCACAATTCCAGCACTCTATCTTTCCAAGTCTGGATTTGGATCTGCCCTTCCTAGAATTTTCGTGATTCCCTGAGCCCTTTCCTCTATCCTTTTGTCTTCCCCTGTTCTCCATGTTCAATGCATTACCTGATGTCTCACCTGTGCTTTTCCATCGCATTTCCTCACTAAGGATAACACTAACAACATCATCAAATTTTAAAGTATTTGAACCAGAGACAGAGTTACTTACAGCCATGACCAAGCTGTTCCAGCTTTCTGGCAATGAGCACAAGATTAGAAGAGCCCTGACCTCATCATCAAAGTCCACTTTTACAGAACTTATTTGATTAGTAACCGTATTAAATTCATTTAAATGATCTGCAACAGACCCACCTTCTGACATCTTCATATTAAATAATATCTTCATTAGAAATACCTTGTTGGACGTTGAGGGTTTTTCATACAATTTGGCCAATGCGTCCATCAAACCCTTTGTTGTCTTTTCTTTGGAAATATTGAAAGCCACCGACACTTCCAGGCTCAGCCGTATCGTTCCTAGAGCCTTTCTGTCAAGAACCTCCCATTCTTCGTCCTCCATGGCCGTCAGCTTCTTTTCTACTCCACCCAATGGTAAGAATAGATCCTTCTGATATAAATAATCTTCCATCTGCATCTTCCATAACTGGTAGTTTTGGCTGTTAAATTTCTCGACCCTAAACTTTCCATCTTCCGACATTGCTCCCACATGAACTAGGAACCCTCTTTTCCTGCGAGTTTCCTTTCGCTCTGATACCAGTTGTTAGAAAAACAAGACCGTGGAGCAATAAAATAAAACAAATGCGGAAACAAAACATAGAAGATACACAATACAGGAGAGACACGGATTTACGTGGTTCACCCAGTGTGGGCTACGTCCACCAGAGAAATTGTCAGGTCCTTCCTTTATTATTATCCAGCAAATGAAGGGATACAACCTATAGCAAAACCCGTTGTAACTTCCTCTTCTTTCTCTCATAGTCTCCTCTCTCAGAATACAATATTCTCCATCAACCATAGCCGCAATACATTTCCCTCATAAAAGAGGGTTTCCTTCTAGGGCAAAAAACCCTAACATAATCTCTACCGTTAGATCTGCGACCTTATAATGAACGGTCTAGATTTACAATGAAATTACAATATACATTTACAAGGCAATTTTTCCTTCGGGGGCCCACTTTCCCCCAGACCCCCCAGCCGGGGGGATAGCCCCCCTGGACCCCGCAAAGGGGGTACCCCCTCTGCACTCCCCCACATGGAAGAGTGTACATACTTCTGGGGTGTAAATACTTCATGGGGTATAAACACGGCTGAAAGTAAAAGACCTCTGAATCAGGAAGATAATTAGGCTCCACAACCAACAAAAAATATATCAAAACCACAGCTTATGCTTGTACTATTTAATGTATTATCAATATGGTGGTTGTAAATGGTTCTTAACTTTTCATATCCAACATGATTATAAAATGAATAAAAAAAAACATAATTGTCCATTGTAGATACCCATAATAAAATGACACATCTACAATATAAATATCCAAACAAATCATTTACAAATCGGTCTTTGTTGTCATCATCTTGATTATCTTCCTCACTTGGCATTGTAACATTTTTTTTCACAAAAAGATGTTTAGATCTTGGATCATGTCTCAGTACGAACCACCAATCCCCACCCAACACATCTGGGTAAAAAAACACTTGGTTGCAATGTTTTGGGAAAACATAAGTCTCCTTACTTGCAACCCACATTTTTTTAGAGTTAATAATTGGCCCACTATCATGATCTTCCTTTACATTTCTTCGGTTGAAGGTATCCTGCCACTTGCAACAAAAAATAACACATTGAAATGATGAGAAATCCACTTGCATGATCTCTTGTGTCTTTCCAATGTAACCTAACTTGCCCTCTATTAGGTTTTGATCATGGTGACTAGCACGACTTGATTGGTTGAACTCAACCTCCACTACATAATCTTGTGTGATGTGTCCATCATCATCATAACCAGTGCGAAAATGATGTCCATATGCCCACATAAATGGGAACAAATGCACTTATAAAAATGTGAACAAAGGATGGTGTCATATGTCTGATAACTAAAGCATTAATAAAAACATAATACATGTTACAATTCAAATGTGCAATATTATAAATATAATGTAGTACTCATAGAGGTTATTACAAAGTTGCTACACTTGATTCTTATGTTTAGTGCATCCAGATCTTCTCCATGTGGGTTACAACTGAACACCACATATTTCTCTTGTATATGGTCATCCACCCAACTGTTGGGACAAATTTTGGGCATATTTTATTTTAAATGATCAGGATAAGACACGCTTCTACCATTCAACCATCTAAATTATTTCATGTCACTGTCCCATTTCATTATTTTCTCTTCATACAACACGGCCCATGTTCATGTTACCTCCGCCTTGTAAAGAACGAATTTATTGATGGCATCAATTTCTAAATCCGCTGACGTATACAAAAATTCAAAATGAATAGCATGAAATCAAATATATATTATCAACTTAAAGAATGAATTTATTGATGACATCAATTTATAAGTTCGTTGATGTATACAAGAATTCAAAACAAATAGCATGGGATGAAATATATATTATCAACTTCAATGCAAATAATTTCTCTATACTAAATTGACAAATTATAACTGACATACTATTTATCAAGTGCATTTTTTTGTTCGTTTGGAGTAGCTCCCATTCCCTTTAGTCATCGTCTTGATGCTCATCCCAAAAGACTACTCATGTTGTGTCGTCAATTTGCTTGATGTACTCACTAGAATAATAAAATGACTTGTATACTATGTACCCCTCTACCATAGAGCCCTTTGGTTTTCCCCTTTTGTCGAACAAACCCCTTCAACTTTTCCATGTACCTCTCTAAGAAGAAAATCCAACGACATGAGAAAACCCTAGCTAATTCAACCTCATTAGGTAGGTGAATTAGAAGATGGACTTCCAAGTCCATAAAAATTGTGGGCATTTCCTTCTCAAACATACAAACAATCTCAACTATCTTTTGATGTCACTATGGAATGCTAGCCATATGAATCTCCATTGATGTGATCCAACATATAATTGTAGATCATTTTGATATGGCACGTCGCAAGT
This sequence comes from Picea engelmannii, assembly GCA_009831015.1. Classification (NCBI taxonomy): domain Eukaryota; kingdom Viridiplantae; phylum Streptophyta; class Pinopsida; order Pinales; family Pinaceae; genus Picea; species Picea engelmannii. The sequence continues at coordinate 91,908 of ML797459.1, forward strand.
CCTAGGGGAAGTCATGGTTCACACAACCATGCAAGGTTAAAGGATAATGACACTACAAAATAGACACACACATCATTAATTTCCATAAAATGGTGAGTGCATATCATATTTTTACCGACATTAGTATATAAGAAAAACCATGTATTCAACCTACATACCCTTAGAATCTTCATATGGTCATGTGATTTCAACCCCAACAAATTCTCTTTTATAGTGAAGCAATGTCGTAGATTCAACCCATATAAATAATGTGCCTTCACACACAATATAACATCCTTCGCCACAAAAAGATCATCTTTCTTCAAAATCCATGGGACATCACCTTCTTTGAAATACCAAGAGGAACCATCCTCTCCTCAAGTTTTGTTTCTTGGCCAATGTCTTTTTTTAGTATTTGAAGCAATAAGATCTCTCCTAACAACCAATGTGTCACTTTTATTCCATGATATGTGCCTCCATAAAGAAGATGAAACATTTTTCAATATATGCATGGGATCTATTAAGTGTCCAATATTAAGATGCTCCCAATATGGGAGCTCATAAAATACATATTTCATTTTCATCCCACTGGATATTTTCTCAACACAGGTGTCAAAAATTCAGGATCATCGAACATAGGTTCCCCATTTGAATCAAACAATTATGTCATTTCCTTCTCCTTCTTTGTGTCATATGTCATGTTCCAATCTACCAGTGTCATTATTTCAGGTCTTTGAGTTCTCTCTAGTTTACCATTGAAAGTAAATGCAACTCTTCTATAAGGGTGGTCTTCTAGGAGGAATACCCTTGAACAGTCGTACATCAGCTTTCGTGGGTGGTTGGACAACCTAGCCTTTATAGAAGGTCCACAACATTTACATCCATGATACCATTTTTTTACAAGACTTGTGATGTTATTATATACATAGCATGTTAATGACAAAAATATAGTTGCACCAAATGAAGTATTCCAAATAACATTACAGATATAAACAAATCAATCAACATGCTTATCGGAGAAAACTCATAGTCCTGGATGATTGTGCATGGTGTACATGCATATGCCATACAACGTAAAATATCTCTCCATTATGATGGGTCTTTATACATCATATACATGTATCCCTTCCCATAATTACTTAAATTCATCGATTAGTGGTTGGAGTTAGACATCCATTCTCTTCACTTATATTCCACCAGGGACTATAAGAGCCAGCATAAGATGTTCATTCTTCATGAATAGACATGGGGGTGATATTGTTATTGATCACTACCATTGGCCAAATAGAATAGTTGGTTTTTTGGAGGGAATATGGGTTAACTCCATCCATAGCTATCCTTAATCGTAGGATCTATACTTCATCCTTGAGTTTTTTGGGCCATGTTTCTTCTATATGTTTCATGGATATTGAATCCACTGAGATTCACATAACTTTTGTCTCACTTCTATGTAAGACATACCACCCCTGCAACATGGCTAATTGTTTGCAATGAAAGAGTCTTTGAATCCTTGGAATTATAGGCATGTGCCTCAATATCTTATGAGGAGGACCATGTGCCTTACCCTTTTTTTATGGTACATGTCATGCCTACATTCTAGACATATCTCTTTGTCCACATACTTGTTTCTGTATATAATACAATCATTTGGACATGCATGGTATGATATGCACTCAACATCCAACATTTTCAACATTTTCTTTGCCTCTACGCAACTATCGAGCAAGAAATTATCATTCGGAAGTACCTTATCTTTGAGTAAGCTACAATTAGTGGGCAATAGAAATGTACACTATCATTAAGCATGAATAAAATCAACCCTTTTCTTCCTTCATTGTGTGACAATATTCCTTAAAAATTTATAGGACTTAATGGTTAGCTACCTCAAAAGTGTTGAGAAACATGCATCTAAAAATACCATCCATTGTTTTCATGTTGTACATTAACATGGTTGTCCCTAGATGGGTAGATATTGCAGACTCTTGTACTCGACCAAATAAAGGGGTGGTGGAAGTAGATTTTCGGATTTTGAAGAAAGTATCTACAACATCAACGTCATCCCCTAGTTCATTTTGTTGGAATGTATATAAAAAAAATCCCGCCATGGCCTTGGTATCCCAAAAGAAATCATCCATACCAACCTCTATGTCATTGCCTTCATCCTCAACATGTGAAGAACTAGTGTTATTGTCAAGGTTTTGAATTGGTGACTCAAGACATAGTGGGAATTGAATAGGTGGTTGTTTCAACCATTCTCGATATGCTTCCTCTCCAAGTTGTTTTTGTTTAGCAGCAAGCTCGTGACTTAACATCGTAATGGGGTGAATCGGTAGATGGTGGACAAATCGCTCGTCATCAGAATCTTAATTGTAAAAATATTAAATATTGCATCGATAATATTAGTAATACAATGCATTTAATATGTTCAAACATTATACCAAACACTTATTAGAAGCATGGATATTTTTTTCCCAATAATAAACATGAAACCAACCACTTTATAAAACAAATGTTGAATTAAGCAACACATTTACAATAGTTCCATTGAAAATACAAAAGTACAATTACTCAATCATCTTTATATTATGTTCTACAAGGTTGTCTACATAAAAGAGATCCAATTCATAGTGTAATACCATTGACCTGGGCTGGTTATTGGAAGATGGCATGTTAGGATTGGTAGGATAAATAATTTGTCCGTTTTCATCAAACATTTGTTTGCGATATCTTTCTCCTGATAAGATCTTGCAAAATTTTAGGACTACGAGAATATCTTGAGCATATGAAATCGATCCTGGATCTTGATCCTGCAAAATTCAATGAACAATTATTCAATTGCACCTGTATACATAACATAAATTCAAAGAGATAAATGAATTATCAATAAAATCTAGACGTACTGCAATCGACGTGGGAGAACTTGAAGGACTTCCAAAGATACAGAATGAATTGGAATTTGAAGAATTGGCCATATTATATTATAATTAATTTTTTCTGCATTTGAGCCAAAACCATCATCTTAGGTAGCAAAGAACAATTTAACTTCAAAAACATTTTTGAATAACCGTTATAACTTGACGATGCACTTCATCATATAAAGACGCATTGGTGCATATGGATAAACCAAATGCACCAGTGCATTTAATTGAGTGAAGCATTGACTATTGACCTATGTTATTGCCTCCACAAAGCAAGACCTCTACAAAAAATGTGGATGTTTTCATTTTCATTGTGCAAATTTAACTGTCGCACGACCCATTATTACTTACACATTGCATCGGTGTGTTTCGAATTGTATGGTGCACCGACTGAAGCAAGTTAGAAAAATAATGAGTTCTTACTATCAATACGTTGAAATTTATTACAAAAATAAATCGGTGCACTATACGTATACACCACACTGGTGCGCTACTCATTGTGTAGCGCACCGAAAATGTAACTTTTGAAAGAAAAAAAACAGTGTGCACATTTATCATCAATGCGTCAAAATATACAACGAAAATGTGTGGGAATTTTTTTTTGTGTGTTTATAAGGAAAACCCTCTTCATTATTTTATTTGTTTTTCAAAATTTGTAAAGGAGATTTGTGCAACAGATATTTATTACCAAAGACTTCAGAGTGGGTGGATTTTTTTTAAGAGTCAAATTCAAGGGAGATTATTGTAGATCATATAGAAATATGCAAAGGAGAAATTTCAGGTATATGATTTCATTCTATTAATCATATTAATCATTCTCCTATTTGATTCAAACAATTTTCAGTGCATTCCCAAAAAAAAAAAAAAAGATTTCATAGTTACCTTCAGTATTGGAAGCCCTAATTTCCTCATTATTATTTTGCTATCTTTTTCTATATTTCACAAGGAGAATTTTTTTTAAGAAATATTTTTTATAGGGTTTGTTTATTTATATATCGGTGTTTCCTATCTATTGAAAAGAAACCACTCATTGCAATGGATCCCAAATCGTCGTGTCGTTGTTGTTTTTTTTTTAAACGCATTTGTGGCGACCAGTGAGCTCTGTACATAGTAAGAGCACCGGTGTGTATTTGTATGTAAACAACGCCACTTAATTTAAATTAGAAATGATATTGAAAAATCTTTTTCATAGTCGGCAGTGCGCATTCTACCTAGATAAGCACCAGGGCACATTTTTTACAAAGGGCATCGTTGAGTTTAAAATGGAAAAATCTCATTTTTTTATATGGAAACCACCATGTCTTAAATTTGTTCACAAGTTGACGGTGTGTAATAAAAAATACTTAGGAAGTCATGTTTTTCTTAATTCATAAAGCACGGGCTGAATACAAAAAATTGTAAAACATTTTCAATTTCACAACGACATTATATATATATATATATATATATATATATATATATATATATATATATATATATNGTTTACGCCCTGGTGTGTATTAAGTTACTATATGCACCAAGATCTTTTTTTTTTTTAGATTACATAATTTTATATCTGATGCTTTCTAGTTTTTTATTTCCGGGAGATTTTGAAAATTCCAAGGGGAAAACCAAGACATGTCAGTAGCGATGTCCAAAAAAGTGTAGAAGAAAATGGTAAAATAAATTAGCATAATTGTGTTGCAAGAGGAGTCATCCCAACTACAATGTTCATCAAAGATATGTAATCATTTATTTATTATTTTATGTACATTGAATTTAATTATTGTGTGAAATACTAATTTTCATTTTTTTATTTTTATTTTTGGAGAAAAAAAACTTTTATATTCAAAAAGAATATACCTATTACAGTCCATATCAGCAAGTTTTTCAATTGTTTTGTTGTAGAAAATAAAAATAAAAATAGAATTCATTCAACACATCAGACACGACAACAAGGAATAAAAGGGTTGATCACAAACTTTGTGAGTATTTATGTTTTTGGTCTTTCTTAGGATTTCATGTTTGTTGTGATATTTATATTTAAATAATTAATTTACACTTTTCCATGGATGTCTTCTAGTAGTTGCTAACATACAAAAAAGATCCAACGCATGAAGTGATAAACATTGGGTTAAGTATGGGTTGTGAGTATATGTTGAAGAAGAAAAAGTTTTACTTGAACAATTTGTAAGTAGATATCTTGTTTAACTTCCCTTGTTTTATAATTAATGGAGAAACAAGAAAATTTGTAACGATTATATCAACTGTGATTTGTCATGTCATATTAAACATGCAAGAAGCAAAGTATGGAATGCAGCCAACATAGGAGATTTTGAGAGAATGCATAAAGCATGGTTTCGAAAAAATGTGTATTGTTTATGAAAGACTTGATGCTAAGGTGTGTTTTTTTATTTACACAATCATGTATATTATGCTATATATAAATGTATATATACTCATTACAGTTTAATTCTATGTTTGTAGATGGAATATGAAGAAGTGGAATATAAAAAACAAGCTAATGAAGAAAACATTATGTTAAAAAACTAAAGTACAATAACACCTACAAATGATGAATAAATGAGGCATGCACTCAGCTCGAGCGATGACAACAATTTAACCGATGACTGACAATCATTATAATTGAATGTTACTGCAAGTTGTATGTTTTGGAATATTTTTCTCTGAAAATCGAGGATTTTGTTTAATTTACTCGACATATTGTCTCAATTGCATGAGGACATGTTACCAATAAGTGTAAAAATTACAAATTGGATACAATTTGATTATTGTGGGACTTTAGATCAAGAAAGAGGGCAACATTCTGACTATAGATCAGTGATCTACCATTGGGAATGGAGTCAAAACCACTCTGCAGATTGAAGGCAATCAAGCTAAATATCAGGTTAATAGCTTATATGATGATGATTAGAAGAAATGAAAATTAACAAAAGAATAATGTCTACTAAACAGATATCCTCTCTGCATAATAGATTGAAAAATGCTTGAACAAAAACAATGATTAATAGACCATCTACATCAGATCCTTTCTTACGCAGGGATCCATTAATCAAAGGCATCCTTTGATCCTCAAAACATGTGATATATTCAATCAAGAATATAACAAATAAATGGGAAAGCAAAGAAGAAAAGATGATAAAAAAATCTCATGAATCTTTAATGGCAGAAATGCTAATTACAGCAGGCCCTCAGGGTTACAAATGAGCAACTAAACTGCTCCTGTAGATCTCTCCTCTCTTGGATCATGAATCCAACCCTTTCCTTATAAAAATCCATTTCGTATATATTGAATGATCTCTTTCTACTCTAAGGAGATTGAAACCAAGGAGCTACATAGGATCCTCTTCCATTTAGGAGTCTGTTACAAAAGATTCCAACAAAAACATAACAAATTCCTGTTTTTTTGGATCTTGTCTATTGTGATAAATGCCTTTTGAAATAGGTCATGATTCTTGATATGGCGATAGAACACATCTCCCTCATGTCCAACTACTTCCTAGGAAACCATTCAAACGCCCTCAGACAGGTGGCATCCCTCCTACAGCTCGGATTTATCAAACTGTTAGAGTTCGCAACGCCTTTGATAGCATGTGCTATGAACTTTCCTGTAGGTGATTATTTTGACTTTTCTCCCAAACTAAGAACAAGATGGGGCTGATTTTTTGTCAGCAAGTCAATGGTAATATGGTGCTTCTCCACACCAAATTTCATAAGAACCTGGATCGGAATTCAAAAGTTATGATCAAACCATGACTCTATTGTGTGCTAATTGTTACAAACTGTCCCAAATTACGAGTTCACAACGCCTTTGACAGCAGGCATTGTGAACTTTCCTGTAGGTGCTTGTTTCGTGCCAAATCAACTCAATTGGTGCCAAAACCATGCAAGAAGCCTTGAAAACCTCTGATAAACCTACTACAACTTCAGGTATGTCTGAATTTATGATGATGCTTTGTGAACCTGAGATGGACTTAGAGGGAGGCATCCAATCTTGAACAATCTTCTATAGCCAGTTCGCAGCGCCAGTCTACAGTGCCAATTTTCAAATTCCAATAGTTCATTTCAAGGAAACTGTTAGAGTTTGTTCCTTGTCATAATCTTTGAAAATCATACTGAATAAAAACGTTGAAGACAATGAAATCTCCTCTGACACCTTTCCAAAGTGCAATGATGAGAGATTAGTGCAATAAGGTACTTCTTAGTGTGCTATGAAATTTTCTAGGTGAGTTGGCAGCAAATCGATCTGAACTATGACTTGACCTCTAAACAGTTGGAAAATGACATAATGGAAACTTATGTACATCTTTGAGACAAGACATATCATGATGATGATGTTTTTTTAGACCAAGAGTGTGACCCGTATGGACCCTTATTGTGTTCATGATGATAAATAATACCATGATACTAAGGCTCTAAACCAAGACTAAAACAAGACTATGCTTATGGAAAAATCAAAGAATTGAGTTACTACATGAAAAATAACTCGAAGCCTAAGGCTTAAAAACCCTATGACTCAAAACAAGACAAAACCAAAGTGTTTTGACCCCTACACATCCTATGTGCTAACATCTGGTTCCACAGGGGATGGAGACCTCCATGTGAGGCTCCAAGAATATGCAGTTCCAGTGCCTTATCCATTGGGCTAGGATTCCTTCACCTCCTTCCAAATTTCCGCAACTTATTCTGAAACCAAAACATATTGTTGCAAACCAAATGCAAATTGAATGTTGTACTCAAACTGAAAACCAAATACTTGCATGGAAAGCTTATTTATGTGCACTCCTACTCCTACTCCAATCAACTGAATTGTTGCTTGATCAAGTGTAATCAGCTTTCCAATGAAACCATAAAAGCATCTGACTGATGAAATGTAATCCTTGTTTGTAGCTAAGTAATAAGACATGAAGAGAGTGTATCATGAACAACAAAAATTCCACAAAAAACATGTACTCACGGCTGCAAATTGATTAGATGCCAAAACTTGCAGCATTGGGGAATTGTGGAAATGACAAATCCATCTAGGATACTATTGGATCATGAATCTTATAAAAAACCTCCAGTTGATCCAAGAAAGGGAATTGCATCAATATTAGATCTTCTCCAATTTGATTTGTCTGCAAAACTAAAAATTGTTGTAGGTTGACATCATTGTTAATCACATGTTGTTCAATATTTGTTGCAGATTCAAGTACAAAAATGGTGAATGCAGACTTGTTGATCTCCGGTGATAGTTGTTGGAGTAATTTATTTGACCAATCATTCTCATCTAACTAATGTTATGCAAGGAAATCTTCCACTTGTTCTTTATGACCGAAGAAATGTAGCATATTCATTTTGGAACTACACCGCCTCTCCTGAGATCTTTTTGACTCATGATTAAAAATATTAAATCTTTGATCTTCACAAAATAGTGGCTATTCTTGGTCTTCAACATCACTGTCTCCATATTGATCAAACAAAGGTGGACCATTAACGGATATAACTTGAGAAATCTACTCATAATCTTTTTCAATGATGGGCTCATTGTATGATCCTGCAACAAAAGTTTGTTGAAAAGACACTTTCTCTTTTTCATAACCAACAAATGGAGTTTGTTCAACTTCAAGTATGTCATAAACAGTGGTTAACATGATCTACTATTTTTTTATCTTGAAAAATCTCTTCAACCATTTCATGATCAATTTTTTATTGCACATGACTATCACTTATTTCATGATCTAAAGATTCCTCCTTTAAAAATTGTTGATATTGAACATGCAGTATGAAAGATAAATGCAAGGGATCGAAAAATTGTAGATTATGACCATCTTTTTCAAGATCCTCTTTAATAAAAGAGTTGAAAATGTTTTCTTCACAAACTAACTCTTCTTTAATTTTTGTTTCAGCAAGACCTGCATAAAGTTCATCATAAGAGGAAGAATATCTTGTCCTTTGATCTTGATATTTAGATTTTTCATAGTAATCTTCAAGAATCATTTCATGTGGAAAGTACCTTTTACAGTGTTTATTGAATGCAGCATGGAAATATCTCAAGGAATATATGTTGGAAGCAGACAGAGAAAAATATCATTCTCGTGCATCACCTTTTAAATGGTACATGAACATTTTCATCAACACATTCTCATGATGTATGTCTAGCTAATCCATGCATTGATTAAATGTAATGAGATGTTGAGCAGGATTTCCCCCCTTATCTTATTTTAAAGTAGGAAGGTAATCCATCCATTCTGACGTTGGAGGCACTAGATTTGGAAAACCAGGGACAGCTGAAAAATTGAGAGGTGCAAACCTTCATGCCAAGATAGCCTCCATGGCCTTTGTCATCCTGAATCAGTGAAGTCACCAAAATATTATTTCTTCATGGAGTGGATTCGCCAAGTGAAAAGGTATGCAGTTTGTTATGTCACCAATCCTTTCTCACCATCAATAACTGGTAATAATCTTTGTCGTACAACCCAGAGAAGATCTTCAAATTCGTCCCTGGCAAAGGCGCCAAAAATGTTATCACTATAAGTTGTTCTTAGGCAACTTGAAGAACAATCCTAATACCCATCAGAATTTGAAAAATTAAATCAATTTAAATTGGGTGGATTAGCAAGAAAGAACAAGAAAGAGGGATACGATCTGACTGTAGGTCAGTGATCTACCATTGGGCATGGAGTCAAAACCACTCTGCAGATTGAAGGCAATCAAGATAAATATCAGGTTAATAGTTTATATGATGATGATTAGAAGAAAGGAAAATTAACAAAAGAAGAATGTCTACTAAATAGAGATCCTCTCTGCAGAATAGATTGAAAAATGCTTGAACAAAAACAATCATTAACAGGCCATCTACAACAGATCCTTTGCTTCTCGGGGATCCATTAATCAAAGGCAGCCTTTGATCCTCAAAACTTGGAATGTATTCAATCAAGAAGATAACAAATAAATGGGAAAGCAAATAAGACAAACTGATAAACAACTCTCATGAATCTTTAATGGCAGAAATGTTAATTACAATAGGCCCTCAGGCTTATAAATGATTAGCTAAGTTGCTCCTCCATCTTTCTCCTCTCTTGGATCATTAATCCAACCATTTCCTTATCAAAATCCACTTCATATATAGTGAGTGATCTCTCTCTACTCTAAGGAGGTCGAAACCAATGAGCTACATAGGATCCTCCTCCATTTAGGAGTCTATTACAAAATATTCCAACAAAGACATAACAAATTTCTATTTTTTTGGATCTTGTCTATAGTGATAAATGCCTTTTGAAACGGGTCATGTTGCTTGATCTGGTGATAGAACACATGTACCTCATGTCCAACTACCTCCTAGGAAACCATTTGAACCCCCTCAGACAGGTGGCATCCCTCCTACAACTCAGATTTATCAAATTGTTAGAGTTCATGGGGCCTTTGATAGCATGCACTACGAACTTTCCTGTAGGTGATGATTTTCACTTTTCTGCCAAACTAAGAACTATGTGGGGTTGATTTTTGTCAGCAATTCAATGGAAATATGGTGCTTCTCCACACCAAATTTCAGAAGAACCCATATCGAAATTCAAAATTTATGATCAAAACATGACTCTGATGTGTGTTGATTGCTACAAACTATCCCAAATTACCAGTTCGCAGTGCCTTTGACAGCAAGTGTTGTGAACTTTCCTGTAGGTGTCTGTTTCATGCCAAATCAAATCAATTGATGCCAAAACCATGCAATAAGCCTTGAAAACCTCTGATAAACCTACTACAACTTCTGATATGTCAGAATTTATGATGGTGCTTTGTGAACCTGTGTTGGACTTAGAGGGAGGCATCCAATCTTGAACAATCTTCTACAGCCAGTTCGCAGCGTCAGTCTACAGCACCAATTTTCAAATTCTAGTAGCACACTTCAAGGAAAATGTTAGAGTTTGTTCCTTGTCATAATATTTGAAAATCATACTGAAATAAAACGATGAAGACAATGAAATCTCCCTTGACACCTTTCCAAAGTGCAATGATGAGAGATTAGTGCAATTAGGTACTTCTTAGTAAGTTGTGAACGTTTTTAGGTGAGTTGGTGGAAAATCGATTTGACCTATGACTTGACCTCTAAACGGTTGGAAAATGACATAATGGAATCTTGTGTATATATTTGAGACAAGACATATCATGATGATGATTTTTTTTATACAAAGAGTGTGACCCATGTGGACCCTTATTCTCCTCATGATGATAAATAATACCATGACACTAAGGCTCTAAAACAAGACTCACACAATACTATGCTTATGGAAAAATCAAAAAATTGAGTTATGATATGAAATATAACCCAAAGCCTAAGACTTAAAAACCCTATGACTCAAAACAAGACAAAACCAAAGTGTTTTGACCCCTACACATCCTATGTGCTAACAAGTCTCTTATTCATATATAATAAAATGGGTTTCTTATTTCATTGCATTGTCAATTGTTGTAAAATGTTGCATTACTGAATAATTAATATGTGGATGATTTACATCATTACAAATAATAGAGGTGTAATGCATTGGATAACACATTAATTCAATAATATTGAAATGCAATAACAAAAATATAAAATAATATTATTATAAAAAAATATTTGATTTTGAAATGATTAATTGAAAATTTGTAAAAAAAAAAAATGAATTAAAATATATACATATAAGTGCATTGTATTCTTTTGAACTCACTAGATGGTGCATGCCATAATATAGAAAGTGTTGCATTTTGAGGAGTCATATGCACTGCTGCACATTAATTATAATAATGCATCAGTACAAACTATTGAGAAAACACATTGTTCTGTAAACGATTTAACATACAATAATATTTGTAGTTTCAAAATTGCATGTTGCTCATGTTTAAAATATACATTGGGGCAATAAAATAATTTATGCACCGGTGTGTTAAGCTTATTATATGCACCGAAGTTCCAAATATTATTTATGCATTAGTGCCTTTACTATAATATATGCATTGATACTTAGTAAATATAATGGCATCGACATTTCACCTTGAATATTCAAAATTTCGCTACCATTTAGTACACATGGTAAAATAGACACTGATACATACTAATTACACAAGCACCATGCCACACCCTATATTAAACGCATCGGGTCTCAGGATAACTTGATTGCATCGATGATCACTATAACTTAAACACATTGGGGCATACAAAACCTAAAACACATCGGTGCTTCATACACAAACAAGGAGAAACCGGTGCATAGAAATTATAAGAGCATCGGTGTTATGCATATGACGAAAAAGGTGGAACCGGTGCACAATAGTTATAAACACACCAGGGAATTTTTTATTATATTAACACGTTGGGATGTTTGTATTATATTGACGCACTGATGCATTTGTATTATATTATTGCATCGGTGCTTGTTTGTCAATACCACACCGGTGCGTTTTGACAGGAACAACACCAAAAAAAAAACCTTTGCTACAACCTCCACCCATCCATTTTTTTTAGTTATATGGAACATCTGCTAAAACCTCTACAGTCAATAAAGGAGGTTGTAGCAGAGGTCTTTTTGAAAATTTTGTCAAATTTTCTAACACTAAAAACCTCCGCAAAAACCTCTGCTAGAAGGTGATCTCCTTGTAGTTTTGGGAATGTTTTATATTCTTTGAATGGTTTACATGGGGTAGTGTTCGGAATGTGGCATGGGTTGTTTTTGGTCCATTTTTGGCCTATTTTTTTATTTTTAGGCCCATTGTAATGTAATTGTGGTTAAGGGATTAGGGATGTAATCTAATTCTAGTTAACGGATTAGGTTTCTGGATGTTGTGGAATACCTAAATATTGTATTATGTATAGTCAAGTTAACACAATGAAGAAGATATAGGTGTGGCTCTAAGGTTTGTTGGTTTTCCCGGTTAAGGGTTTCCAAGGAAAATCTATGTGTACTACATGTATTCCATTGTTGTTCTTTCTATTTTTCTTAAGAATATATATGCATTGTTTCACTTCAAATGTTTAAAACTTACAACTTGGTGTATCTAAGTGACTGAAGTCTCTCTTGTGATACTATCATATTTTATGTATTATCATCCTTGTTTTGTGTTTGTACTATTTTTTAAATAAAGGGACATTGAAGAATATTCATTTGTTGGATCCAATGTTCCTTTTTTTTTATCTATTTTTTAAAGTCAAAGTATTGTTGTAAAATTCATGCTATTAATTAGCATTACTCATTGTGATTGAAATTTAAGGAAGAGAATTAAGGAAACATTACATGCATGCAAGAGGTAAAACCAAAATATCTGATTGGGGTTGTGATAAAATTATTTATATTGGAATAAATGTATTTGTAAAATTTAAATCAAATTATCATGATGAGTCTTTTAAAATTCATTTTCTCAATGAAATATTTTTCTTACTCACTAAGCAACTTATTTTTTCTTATGTAATGTTGAATGGTAAGCTTGGATATAATAAAAATAAAATATTCCATCTTGTTTTTTTTATAACATGACTTCCTTCAAACTCAACCTTTCTCATCAAACTAGAGAAAATTTCATGTACAAAGTAAAACCATTTACTAATTACATTGAAGGATGATTAAAATGGAACTTATTATCTTGTATCTTGATTCAATGATTAGGACTAAACTTATACTCTTTGAGACATATTTTAATTGGATATTTTAAGGATAAATATTCATATAGGTGGGATTATCATACCCTCATATGTTGCTCCATTGCCCGCAAGCATCCATAACTTTGATGGAGTCATCCTGATACCACAAACCTTGCTCCACTTCCAGTGAATTTCCATAGCCCTAGCAAAGATATCAACATTTACCCTTCATAAGCTAAATTCCATTTCCCATATATACAGAGAGACATATTTTCCCAGAGAAGCAAATATTTATATTCCAAAGTGAACATACATGAATACAACCATCAAAAACTCATCAAAACCACCTTATAGGCCTGTGCAAATTGGAAGTTTTCCCACCTTTCAAAAAGAGGGTCTAAAATCATTGTAGATCTCCACAAAAATCCTATGAGTATAGTATCAAGATAGAAAAGTTAGTATAGATACATCCATATATTATCAAACACATGAACAAAAACATTTTGGAGCGCTCATTTAGGTCGAACTCGGCACTTAGAGTGTTAACCAAACTCATAAAATACCATTAGATGAAAATAAATGAAACAAATGATTTTAGAAGTGAAATTCTATGCTTTCCATCCCTTGGTCATCCATGAATTCCTACACTGAAAAATAACCGACACAACATTCCAAAGCTTCCTTGGATAGTTGGTTCACTTTTCAGTTGAGCTCACAGTAAATGTGAGTGAAGGAATTCCACTCAAGATCTCATATGAGCCTGTGGATTTGGGACAACAAATTTTGTAAGCATAACATATCCACCTTCGACTTATCATTCACCCAATTGATTACTACTTTAGAGTCATCTAATTGTTACGAGGAAAATCACTTTATGGAATGGGGTAAATCACAACAGAGGGAATGACTACAGAAATCAACTCTAATCCCAAGTATGTTATATAAATGAAAATGCTAACAAGACAAGATAAAGAACCTATCTTGTCTGGACGTTCGATGAAGATCACCGTTGAGAACGTGACTCAAAGATTTATACCCGCAACTTGTCTTCAACAACCAAGATACACAAGCATATGGTGATAATATATAATGTTAGCACATACAATAGCATAATCCATTAACCTTCATAACAAATACGCCCATGGAATAATAATTCAAATATTTGCAAGATATCAATTGGATGAGAAAAGAGTATTTCTATTAAAATATGATCAACAAAAGTGTATAAGTGACAAACTTCCATGTCTACACGTCTCGGAATCGAGAAACTAAGTCCCTTCCAGCTGGGCCTCCACCACTTCAATCCTCCACCAAAGGAAAGCTCATATAAGAGAGACAATGAGGTTTTCCATCAAAGAGGGAAGAACTTAGGGGTTGAACAATGTGTTCAGACTTTAAAGGACAAAAGGATGCAGACTCAATGTGAAGTGAAAATTTCTCCAGAGTATCTTTGCTCTCAAAAGTTGAATTCTCTCTTCCTCCACGATTTGGATATGGCCCAATTTATAGACTTGAAATGGAACTAAAGGGCCGAGTCGAAACGTTTCCAGTATATCAAAGGTCAAGGATCATGGATCTCATGACGTGACATGGAAACCCAACACAACTTTTAATTTTGAGCACCAAACTCGATGTACGCGGGTTGTAGTGGTTAAACATGTGTATGTGCATGTTGTCTAACTGGTAGGGAGTGTATATGTGGAAAAATGTGATTTTTTGGCTCTAGGAAGTGCAAAAGGGGACTTCAAGTTTGCATATGGAAATGGAAAAGCCTTCTGAGAAAGTTACATGGGGTGAGAAAAAAATTTCTCTAACAGATGCCCCCTAATGTGTGAGGTCAGAGGAGCATCTACGATGGCTGAAATACATTATAATTACCAAAAGTGGATTAATGGAGACTCAGCTAGAAGAACTAGTTCCTCGTGAGAATATTACAATCCATAATGACTTTGTACACATGGCTACCAATTTGAATTACACTGCAGATCCATGTGGAAATATACCAAACAGTTGTTCATGGCCATGAATAGGCAATCCAAAGTAGATACATTCCATATGATGTCATAGTCACGAACGAGGCCCAGTGAAAACTAGTCTCAAAATCAATCTAAAGATATCTATATATAATGGAGTACAATCTGATCTCCCATGACCACTGCAGTCATATAGGTACCGGTCCAATGAATGATAGCAACAACTCGGGAAAGATGCTACTATAAATTGATGTCTTCAAGTCTTCTACACAATCAGCCAAAGGTGAAAGTCTACATCATATGAATAGAGGAGTTGAGTTAGAACATAATGAGACTTTGTTTGATTACCAGTCATTAATGTATATCGTTAACAAATGTAAGACATCCTATCAATAATGAAAGTAAGTATCAAGGCACCGAGTACATTCTTACAAGTGTGAATAAAGGTATTGAGGTTGAACACTTGAAGAATCCATAGATCAAGAGACATTGATGTATTCACAACTATCGATGGCAGGAGAGCTTTCCACTAATGACTGCAAGCCTCTAGGTACTCATAGGACTCTAGGCCTCATTTCCAAAATAAATGAGTTGAAGTCGATGGAAGGATACCTGCAGAAAGGAGAGCATTAAGGCATCTCTCATTAGTCAGCAAGAGGTACAAAGCAAGAGCTTAATGATTTGGAGGAACTCGGATGAAGAGGATGTTCACGAACCAATCACCCTATGTGTCTTTCACATGCACCAAATGCAAGTAGTGCACGAAAAAGACCCTTTGAATAGCATCCAATAAGTAAAATTGTCAACAAAGGAGAGGAAACCACCAATAAGGCTAATGGCATCCAAGGCACTACATGAATCCCAATGTGTGAATAGATTTCTTTATGTCGAACACAAGGGAAACCGCTCAGTCAGCGACCAATGAGGAGATGTCGACTATTGGGGTTCAAGGTTACCTACCCATAATGAAAGTAGGACCAGGGTGCACGGTAGGACTACAACTTCATGTAAATTTGAGACACACTGAAGGTATGGTGGACATGCAAAGTCAAGAGTTCTGAGAAATGGTCGACACAAGCTTATAGACATCCTTTGAACAAGAGCATGAGACATATGGAGGACTTCAGCAGCATAGATCTGATAATGAAACTTCGTGATGTAGGAGGCACCAATCAAACTCTCCATAGGGACTGGAAGAGTAACCAATCAGAGGAGTAAACTCTAAGTAACGAGCTAAGCTTCCTAAGTTCATGCTAAACCCAAACTTTGGATGACAAGTGGACTCAAAAGTTTGTGCTTTGTTCAAAGGCAACATGGTTACTGCCTGTTAAGCCCTAATATTGGCTCATTAACCCTTAATTGGGGAATATTAGATTAGTAATGTTATTTTATTTATGTCGGCTTTAGGACATTAGTTGTAATTATACCTCCTAGTCTCCTATATATACCAAGGAGACATTTTCATTTTGAATCATCTTGTACTTGAACATTTAAGTGGGGTAAAAGGAG
>ML797459.1:113884-146658 GCA_009831015.1 Picea engelmannii
TTGTACTTGAACATTTAAGTGGGGTAAAAGGAGGTTGCCCCCTCGAAGAGGCTTATTATCTGAAATTATCTCTTTTTCAAGGCGTTGAGTACTTTTCCTGAGGTTTTTCTATGCTATATTGATGTTTGGTTCTTAACACTGCCAATATGAGATAATATTCTTTTCCCAAACGTCTTTTTTTGTTTTTTCATAGGCAAATGAATGCTATGATACAATAGAGGAAACGTGTGTCGTGAGTAAGTAACTAGTTCCAATAGTGGAACATAACTATGCTCAATGCAAGTAGGTGCATGCAGTAAGTGGACACTCGAGGGAATGTTTCCTCTTAGGGTATAGGGTGCCAAGTTGCAAAGGATATAAACAAGGCTCTACTTGGCTAGTGATGCAAATTGTTGAGGTAATAGGATTATAACAAGAAATATGGAACCGACAATAGGCTCAATACTGCAAGAACGATAATGGAATGCAATTACAACTTAACTCCAAAGAATGTCCTTTTTTTAAATTTAGTCCCCTAGGCCCAAAAAAGTTTAAAACAATACCTAGGAGAACTCTTCTAGCCAATGATGACTAGAGTATTCATTTTTCAAAATTAGTCTACTTGGTCTAAAAAAGAGTTAAACCTACACCAAATAGATGTCCTTTCAACTCCATTTAACGAGTGTGAAAGATACAAGTTCACTCGGTAATATTTTCACTTTTTTAGAGAGTCAGAAAAGAGCTTAACCCATGCTCGGGAATGTTGTTCTAAGTAGCATATCATGGAGCAGGGCAAGACTTCTGTCAAAATTCATCAACTCACATATAGCTGACACAAGCTTGGGAAAACCCAAAGCTTTCCAAGTCGAGGAGGATAAAATACTTCCAGAGGTTACCTTATCTACAATATATCGAAGAATGCCCCTTATCTAGAAGGGTGTATAAGAAGGAAGTCGAGGCTCTACAAGATCATTCCTATCAAAGGAAACAACCCTAGGACTTGGAGGAAGAATATTTGAAGAGAGTGGAATGCTCCCTTGTTCATAAGGTACAAGACTAGAAATTCTAAGGACATGGTTGAAAGATGCATCACCCCCCAAAAGAAGAGCGGGATTGATCGAAGGTTGCATCAACAATGTCACTTCCTTAGACTTGTCACTCTCCAAGAGAAGAGTGGGATCGGTCGAATATTGCATCAGAATGACCACTTCTTCAACCATTGGTTGAATAGGATGCAAGACAACATGGTCTAGAGACACATCACCCCTAAAAATAGGAGTTGTGTAAGCTGAATATTGCATCGACACAGTTGGTTGAACAGGATGCGACACAACATGGTCAAGAGACGCATCACCCCCCAAAAGAAGAGTGGGATCGACCGAATATTGCATTGGCATGACCATTGTATCAACCTGTTAGCACTAAGAATCACCTTCAGATTGCATGGAAGGCAAGCTCAGTACCCATCATGTTATATGTAAATGTAAAAGAGTTTTTAAGGGGTCAAATGGATAAGACTCAAGATGATAATGTTCTAACTTAGAAATATGGGCTTGCATGCATGAGAAATTGAGGTCTTGACTAACTTCAATCAGTAAGTGGGAATAAATGTGAACAGAGGGAAGACTTCAGTGAGAGGAATGTAGAGGTTGTTGTATACATCAGGTCTCCAGACAACCTGGGAAGAAAAACTCTTAACATGAGATCTTCTTGAGTTCAAAGTTTAAGGACACTAAAGAAACATCATAATGATATTATAATCAAGATTACATCATAATATCACCACAAAAATTCATGTGAATCATTCAAATCATGAACACTTTAGCATCAGAAGCAAATAAGATGGAATAAGAAGTTGATATCTATTAACCGAGATGTCTCAAATCAAGTACATAACCAGTTCACAGTAACTTTATCAAAATATTACAGTATAAGGGAGCCTAGCTCAACCATTTGAACCTACTGAAGCATTTCATCTATCTATTTATAACAAAAAAGAGAGGCAACAGCTGGAGGTGCGAGCTGGCCTTCTTTCCAAGAAAATATCCTAGTAGTTATTTCATTTAACAGCTTAAACTACAACTGTGCTATAAAAAGGGAAAATGTTGGCCACTGATCCAACCAACTTCAAACTAAATTGATCTTTTGTTGATGTGCATCTCCATATGTGCCAATTGTCCTTTATATGCTTGTAACTGTCATCATGCTATCAGTTGCTATCTTTATTTATCTTCCACATCATCAGCCATTCACTAAGGTGATAATTCAGGCCCCCTATATTCCTCATATCTGTTGGTAGCGTCGTTTGGTAGCGATCTTCCGTAGCGCAACCTCTAAAATAGACATGTTGAATGGGGCCATATATACCTCTGTGTAGAATTCGATAGCTGCCAAAATTTCAGTAGCGTGAACCTGTGTGCCTTTGTGTAGAATTCAGTCTCTGCCAGAATTTTGGTAGTGCCATCTTGTGTTCCTTTGTGTAGAATTCAGTCTCTGCAAGAATTTTGGTAGTGCCATTATGTGCGTCTACTTCCAATTCAGTAGCACCCAGCTGACTTTGCAGCACCATCCTTTCAATGAAGATAGTTTTGGTAGCACCCCCAGGCAGTTAGTAGCGCCATTGCTACATCATTCTTAGGCACTTAGGTAGTGTTATAGAAAACATATAGATATAACTTTGAAGTTTAGACAATTTCGTAGTGCTAAAGAACTATAGAATGTCTGTGCTACTAGTGTCAAAAAGATCAACTCTTTGTAGATCACCAAAACTCTAAGTAGCATGCATTTAGAAGCCAATATATCCTGTATAGGTGGCAGAGAAAGTATTTCCTTAATTACATATTCTTGCAAAAAGGGGTCATCCTCAAAAATGAAATTCACCTCTCAGCAACTACTTCATCAACCTGACACTCCTTCTTATGGAAGGAGGACTTCCCTTTGGCAAAACAGTATGCTTCCCTTTAGTAGTAGTAGGCTTCCTCATTGGAACTATGCTTTCTTTGGCTGATGGCTTCTCTTGTTCAATAGCAACTTCAATCAACACCTCTAAGTTTCTTTGAGCCATCTCATCTTGGAAATCTTGCAGCTCTGCTTTGAGATTTTTGTTCTCGGACTGAAAGTCTTTGTTCTGCCTATAAAGGTTTTTGAGATGCCTATGGAGAGTTTGGGCCTTTCTTGTTGCAAACATTGCTAGATCAAGGGTGTGGTTGTAGCCATCCATGAGTTCTTTCATTGTAACCCTGTCAGACATGGATTCTTCTTTCAAATGAGTCACCTCCTTCCTACCATCCCTGAGTTGCCTGATTAATCTTTTGAAAGTCCGGCTACTAGGTGGAGTAGTGAAATGAACAGTCTCAGTAGGATTTTTCATGGTTTCCTCTTCCTGCTGCATAGGAATTACTATGTCTATCTCAACAAGATTCTTGATGACTTTGCCTTTATCTTTCTTCTTCTATACAAGGATTTCTTCTTTCTTCTCCATAGGATTTTCAATGCATTGGCCCTTGTCTTTCTTCTTCTGTACAAGGATTTCTTCTTTCTTCTCCACATAGGGATTTTCTTCTTTCTTCTCCATAGGATTTTTATTGCCTTGGACCTTATCTTTCTTCTTCTGAAGGATAGAGACTTTTGGTAGGGCATGTTCTTCAACAGCCTCTTTAAGAGTTGATGATCTTGTGAAAGGCCTTCTGACCTTGATGCTGGCTACTAAAGGAGATGAGGAGAAGTGTAGCTTCTTCCCTTTCTTGTTTGTAGTTTTAGTAGAAGAAGGGGATTCTTCTAACTATGGTGGAGGAGGGAATGATAAGCCTCCTCCTTAGTTCTTGCAACCTCCTTGATGGCCTTTTGATCTTGAACAGGAACTCTGCTCTTTCTCTTCTTGCTAGTACCTACTTTAGCAACACTGGTGAATGGTAAAGGGCTTGCTATCTGGGATTGAAGAGTAGCTGCTATATCCAACTTCATGTGAGAAGCAATAATGAAATGTTCCCATGAGATATCCTTCTTACCCATCTCTTTAGAAACCAACATTCTAATCAACCCAGAATGAAATATGCTGGTATCCACAGCCTTAGACTTGGATTGAACCATGTCTGACATATTGCCTATGCTCCTTAGCAAATAGTAAGGAATGTTCATTTCCATTTTGCCAGTAAAATGCAGCAAAAGCCTTATATGGTACTGGTATAGTGTATTGAACCTTCCTTCACATGTAAAGTACCTCTGAATGATCCTCAATATTTTATCAAACTGTTCAATCAGAGGATTTCTTGGCACACCTTTAGAAAGGTTATCATCTTGATATTCAGGCTTGAGGAAATATTTGGCATAGGTTTTATCTACAGCCATGGATTTAAACCAGCTCTCACCAATGATAGGGATTCCTGTAGCAACTGAAATAGAGATCTCAGACACCTCAAATTCTAGGTCCCCTACCTTGGTATTCAGGCCATCAAAATGTAAGGAAAATTGCCTTGTCATCTCAAGATGACCTCTTTTCATATTTTGGCAGAAAGAGAGGCATCCCACCCTTTGAAAAACCTCTCTGGCCATGGGCTCTGCCTTGAATAGATGCATGTCTACAAGCTCAGTTCTAACCACATTGCCTCCCTTGTGTGACTTTTTCTTCTGAGGAGTCTCCATAGTTTAGGATAAGAGTTTTAGGGATATGGAGTGGTGATAACCAAGAGGATTTAAAAATTCAAAGCTCAAGTGGACAAGGCTACCCCTTTACAATAATTTCCCTTAATCCAGAATGGTTGCTAGTTGGCTAAAACTGGCTATAGAAATCCCTCCCTTGAATGTGTGCAAGTATGAACATTGAGAAAAATATATGTTGAATGGATACCCTGTAATGGTATTTGAAAATTAGGTTGCAACAGCCCGACTCAACTGTCAAAGGAGGCAAGGGAGAAGCAGTATAGTTTAAGTAGTGTCTCTAGGTAGCGCACCGCGCATGGAGAGGATAAGGCCTGCTAGGATACTGTGAGCTCAGTGGAAAAGGCAGGCAGATGTATCAAAATCAATTGACAGGTGGTGAGATCTGCAAGTTTGAAAGGAGGGAAAAATTGGTAGGATGATGTGAGAAAATATCTCCCCCAGCTGAGCAAGCACGATAATTACAAAAAATCCGAACGCCAAATTTCCTTGAAATTGATGTGCAGAGGAGGAAAAATGTGAAATACCTATGGAATAAATATTGTTTGAGGCCTTAGCAAAATATCAGGAAATATTCCCGAGAAATTCGGCCTCCGAATCCACCTCAGCATCATATATGGTAGTGTCACTCCCAACTAGTCAGAACTGGTAGTTTGTACAATGCAGCAGTTTGAGTTTTTCAAAATTCAAAAACCATTATCAGAGCTCATAAATATGAAATATTGAAAGCATATTTTAACCACCCATGGCACTAAAAACAAGGAAGAGATGACATCAGCATCATAACCACAAATCATGGTAGACTATGATGGACAGGGAGTGCACTATGGAAACTCCTGATGAATTGGCAACGCTCCATGTCAAAAAAATGATTTGACAGTAAGAAAAGGACAAATAGGACAGCAAGGCAAGGCTACAAGGTCATGAGTGAAGAAAATGGCATGTCAAATCAAATTGTTTGTGGGGTGAGTCGATCCTAGTGACAAGTCATGAAGGGAATCAAAAGATAAGTCATGAAAAAATGGTCCTAAGACAGAAATTTGTGTGAGGATCAAAACATAAGTCATTACTTAACACTTTATTTATAAAGGGGACCAAAGCAAACACACTTTAAAAGGGGACAAATAAAAAATTAAAATCTAAGGGTTTAGGGAAGATGAAACTAAAGGCTAAAGACCCAAGGCAACTTAGTGTGATAACATTGGCTCCACGGGGGATGGCATGTCTCCTGCGGGCTGCTAAGAATGAGTAGATTCAGTGCCTTATACTAGGGCTATGGGGTTAGTTATTAAAACAAAAAAAATAAAAGAAACATGATATTTAAAATGGCATGAAAATCCACTCATGGCTCAAGCAAAGTACTTTTTCAGAAAATGTTGATTGACAGGGTCACCAAAAAATTCTTCATCCTCCATATTCTGCAACTTGAAAGTGTTATTAGAGAATACCTCAGAGATTTTGAAAGGATCAATCCATAAAGCTTCA
This sequence comes from Picea engelmannii, assembly GCA_009831015.1. Lineage (NCBI taxonomy): Eukaryota > Viridiplantae > Streptophyta > Pinopsida > Pinales > Pinaceae > Picea > Picea engelmannii. Next base: position 120,005 of record ML797459.1, read on the forward strand.
ATTTTACCGTGCTTGTCTTTATCTTGCTTTGGTGCATCCCACTTGAGCACCAGATCACCCAGTTGAAAATCCTCTTTATTCACTTTCCTGTCGAAAGCCTACTTGATCTCCTGTTGATGATCATGTGCTTTATCTATAAGTTTCTCCCGAGTCTGTTGCACTTCAATCAGTTGTTGAATCCTTCTGATCATATGATCTGCCCCCCTTGGTAATCTTGGAAGAATTTTTCCACAGGTAAGGCAAGCTGAGAAGGAAAAATGGCCTCAACTCCATACACCAGCTGGAAAGGAGAAAGGCCCAGGGACCTCTTTGTTATCACTCTGTCGGCCCACAAAGCAAACTTGAGTTTTGAGCCCCATGATTTTTTGTTGTCCTCTAATAGCTTTTTAATGATCTTTATAAGGCTTTTGTTGGAGGACTCTACAAGCCCATTCCCTTGGGGGTAGTAAGGGGTAGAGTGAACCAATGTGATTCCAAACTATTCACAGAACTGAATCAATGGTTTAGCCTTGAAAGATGCAGCATTATCGGTGACAATTCTATTCGGACAACCAATCATCGCCATAATGTCCTCAAGGAAACCAATGATCACTTTGTGGGAAGCATTCCTTGTAGGGATAGCTTCTATCCACTTAGTAAAGTAATCGGTGGCAATCAATATCCATCTATGTTGACCACTAGAAGTAGGATGAATTTACCCAATAAAATCTAGGCCCCGTTGCTGAAAGGGTTCCGAAACCGCCACGGGCTTTAATGGAAAAGACTTGAGTTGCTGCTTTCCAGAGAATTTCTAACACTTAACACAGGTTCTGATCTTAGCACAAACATCGATGAACAAACTAGGCCAAAAGTACCTAGCCCTGAGAATCTTATATGTCATGGTTCTCCAAAAAAGATGCCCCCCACATAAACTTTCATGAAAATCAGACATAATCTTTTGGGCTTCTTGTGGGTCTAGGCATCTCAAAAGCACTCCTAATGGGTCTTTCCAATACAAGACTTGATCAATAAGGCAATATTTGATTGATTTGAGTTTTAAGGCCCTCACCATGTTCTTTTCCATACCATCTGGAGGCTGTAATTTATGTAGGAAAAATATGATGTCCTTGTACCAGCTGCAATCTGCCAATGTAGGGGTGACTAGAGAACCTTTGTCAGTCAATTCATCCTATTGGTTTTCTGAGCATGTGTTGATGAAGTTTGCCCCCAAGGATGATCAATTTGATTTAGCCAATATCTTGGCTAAACCCTGGCCTTTAACCAATTTGGTAGGCTTAATCTCAAGATCAAATTCAAGGATTTTAGCAATCCACTTGCTCCTTTTTCCATCTATATCAGGCTGAATAAGAATTTTCTTTACAGAAGCTGATGGGACATAGGAAATGACTCTTGAATGCATCATATAAACTCTAAAAGACTTGAGAGATTTGACCAATGCATAGGCATGCCTATCCATGATGTCATATTTTAATTCAGCATCTTTCAATGCCCCGCTGAAAAAAGCAATGGGCTGCTCTAAGCCTTCAGTGTTCTTCTGCAATAAAACAGTTGCTACTGTATCAAATGAAGCGAAAGAAAAAATAAGAAAATCCTTGGAGTAGTCTGGGATGATAAGGATTGGGGCTTCAGTCAAGGATTTCTTTATTTGATCAAAAGAATTACGGGACTCAGCAGTCCATTTGATTTCATTACCTTTTCTCAACATGGTTGTGATATACTTGACCAACTCAGCAAAATTTGAAACAAACCTTCTCAAAAAATTAATTTTTCCCAAAAAGGATTGAACCTCCTTTTTGGATCTAGGAAGTGACAAGGTTTGGATAGCTTCAAACCTGCTAGAATCAATCCTTACCCCTTCAGCTGACACAATATTGCCCAATAATTTTCCCTCCTTCATGGCAAACAATGATTTTTTTGGATTCAAAGAGAGACCAAATTTTCTGCATTTCAAGAAAACCTTTTTTAAATGATCATAGTGTTATTTATCAAATTGAGAGAACATTGTTATGTCATCTAAATAGATAATAACAAACTTGTCCTTCTCTCCAATAAACGTTATGTCCATAGCTCACTGAAAGGTCGCCCCTGCGTTCATCAAACCAAAGGGCATCTTAGCGTACATGAATGTACCCCAAGGAGTGGTAAAGGTTGTCTTCTTTCTATCTTCTGTCAAAACAGAGATCTGATTGTAGCCAGAAAAAACATTAATCATGGACATCCTAGCCGCACCCATCACCCTCTGTAATATGTGCTCCATCTTGGGAAAAGGGTAATTATCCTTTTTAGAACTTCTGTTCAGATTCTGGAAATCGACACAAAGTCTGATTTCTCCATTCTTTTTTCTCACTGGGACCAAGTTGGCCACCCATTCAGAATACCTCAAAGGAATAATAATTTTATCATCTAAAATATTTTTTACCTCTTTCTCCATGACATGCAGCAACATAGGATTTATTTTCCTCAACTTTTGCCTGAAGGGTTTGGTCTCTTCCATTAATGGGATCTTGTGCTCTATAATGATTGTCATAAGTTCTAAGATATTCATAATTCCAAGAAAATACATCAACAAATTCCTTTAACAACTCAGTATATTTTGCTCTCTACTCTCTTGATAGGATGCTTGACAACTTGACATATTTTGGATCCTTTTCTGTACCCATATTGCACTCGGTTATATCAGCATCATCAGTGGACACTTTCCCCTTTACTGCCACATCATTTCCGTCAAATAATATTTCCAAAGGAACTAGTCCTTTTGGAATGTGATTTCTAGGTAGCTGCACAATATGATGATTAGCAATTTTATTAAGGAAAACATCAGCATGAGGATTAATTTCAGAATCATGATCCTGATCAATGTGTAATGCAAAGAACTCATCAACAGTCTCAAGGAATTTTTTAAGTTCAAGATCATCTTCAAACACCCTCCAATATTTGACATTGTCCGGTATAGAAGGCTTGTATTTGACTTATACATCATACTTGAGTTTAGGTAGTAAGGGGACTTTGAAATTGCTTGCTGATACAGCCAAAGAATCATCCATAGTATTCTCTTCTCTTGGAATAAATGAAATGTTAAAAGCTAAGAAAAAACTATCCACCAAGTCCCACACTTCATTTCTATAAGATTTGAACCTAGGGTGCTTAGTCTGGAAAAGATTTTTTATTTGATGGACGATCAATTCAGCATCCCCAAATACTGATAGCTCTTATATCCCCCATGTCTTTAGCAACCCTCAATCCCAAGACAAGAGCTTCATACTCTGCCACATTATTAGTAGTTTCAAATTCTAGCTTGTATGACAGAGATATAGTCTCCTGAGCAGGTGAAATGAATACCACTCCAGCACCAGCACCTTTCCTAGAAGAGGCTCCATCAAAAAACATCTTCCAAACAGAGGTGATTGGAGGAGAATCTTCGCAAAAGGTAACGGGCTATTTTTTTATTTCAAGAGGATATTTAGGGGTATCGGTGAGTTGCAAGATGTTGGATCCCAAATCAGTATCAAGAGAAAAAATAGGATGATTTGTGCGGTTTTCTTCATCACTAATAATGTAGGCCAACTGAGCTTCCCTGTAAAGTCTTCTATGCTCCCCCCCAAACACAAGAATGGTAGCATGTGAGAGATCCATCTGCAAGTTTCCCCCAAGTCTTTTTATCCAAGATATTGACAAGAGCATGCCAAACTTGGGGGGAACAACAGCCACCACGATATCCATGACTACGTTTTTCATGGGCAGCTGAAATAAGGTCACAACTAGATCCTTAATGACCCCAAGACACTTCACTTTCCTGGAGTCAAAATAATATAAGTCGTGGTAGGTCTTTGTGATTTCTAAACCAAGTTCATCCATAACGGTTTTTGGCATGAGACTGTGGGATGCCCCTGAATCCATCAAACAATTATGCAGCACATTATCATGTATATTCAGTGATGTATAAAAAGGAGGGGATGAATCATCTCTATCTTCTATCAATGGACCCAAGATAACTGTTGGTTTTTCATCTTGCATATTTACTGAATCAGTGGCACTTGAAGAGGCTTCGGGCTATAATATTTTGGAAAGATATTTTTTAAATTCTTCATTTTTTATCAATTCCAAAAAAGGTATAGGGATCTTGATTTTTTGGATCTCATTCTCAAAGCTGAAGGAAGATGAAGACTTCAGGATCTCTTTGGTTTCGGAAATAATATTTCTGACCAGAACTTGGGGACTTTGAGAGTCTTTTTCCTTACTTCTAACTGTCACAACCTTGGCAGAATTTTCTTTTTGAGAACACTAATTAGAAGCACGAATTTTTTCCTCATTCTTTTTACATATCAGATTATATCTATTAGGACTTTCTTTTGCTTTCTCTCCCTTACTTAATTCATTTATTTGAATATCCATCAAGGATTTCTCATATCCAAATTGAGTCAAGTGAGGGTATGGGGATGTGTCACCTAAGCAATGAATCTCAGGATCAGCTTCTTCCTCCTCTCCTTCTTCATCAGCAACCAAGTTGTTCTGTAAGGAAGTTTGCACCTTTTGATCATCTCTCTCTTTGTTTCTAGGATCTCTAGAAAGGATCTGGGGAGAATTATTTGGTCTCCTGAAGTTACCTCTGTTATCAGTATTTTGAGTGTTTCTATAGGCATGTTTTCCTTCCAGTTTTAACTTCTCGATCTCAGTAGAAAGGGATTTTACTAATTTGGTAAGTTCATCTACTTGAGAATGGACAACAAGGGAGTCAGAAGTTGAAGCTTTAGCTCTATTTTTTCTCCTGTCTCTATCAGATTTTCCCCTGAGTTTATCAAAGGCCACTATGTTGGATTCTACCTCCAAGGATGCATCTTGCATATGGGCTAAGGAGATTGATCTTCTTTCTCTCAGGAGAAGGAAAAACTCGAGGTCAAAGGCACTGGCATAAGTGATTTTTGTAGAGGTTTCTATGGGTTTTATCTCATCGGGAATCTTATTGTACATTTTGTTGAATATTTTAGAGAAGTCAGAGACAGACTCTCCCTCTTTCCTTTTTAGGGATCCAAATTCAATGATATAGTAAAAGAAGTCCTTTCTGTCACCCCAATGCCTCAAAAAGGCCTCATCTAGCGCCTCAATGCCAGTAATGGATCAAGGGGCCAAACCCCTAAACCACTTCCTAGCCTCACCAAAAAGGCTTTGGATGAAGACTCTCATCCACACATCCTCATTTTCAATGTTTTGATTGTCTGCATAACTGTAAAAGGCAGCAAGATGTTCTTCAGCGGTTATATCTTCTTGTCCCATGAATTTGGGCATGTATTTTAAATAATCTCCAGGAGGGAGAGCATTCACTGGTTGAGGTAAGACAAGAGGGGCATATCTTGCAGCCACTATGGCATCCATCCTATTTGCAGGGGGGTTTGCACCTACCATTGGATTTTGAACTCTTGGTGAACAAGGAGGAGAAGGTATCTTGGAGAAAAAAGAATGTTTGAAGGGGAAATTTCAGTTTTCACAGAAGAAGGCTAAGTCTTGGAAGAATATGGTAAAGTCTATAAAGGGGACGAGGTTTCCTCCTCTTTCGCAACAGAAATTTTGACAGGGGGAGGGGTAGCAAAGCCTAAAGTAGGAAAATCTTCAAGACTCTCAATATTGAACCACTTTACAATGTCAGGGGAAGAAATAATTTCAAATCTTTCTTCTTCAAATCAGTTTCAAAAGAGGAGTATTCAATAGGAAACTTTTGAAAATCAAGATTCTTAGATACTTTAGTAGAAGGTAAAGAAGGATTACTTGATATAACAACTAGAGTATTGAGAGTGGAATCAGGCAATTGACCAGAAGCACTTGTAGCAACAACAAAAAAACTTTCTTGAGAATCTTTTCCCTTCTTGATGATCTTCTCTGGGTCAGCCTTAGGTGGAACCAAAGGTAGTTGTGGATTTGATCTCGTATGTTTGCCTTTAGGTGCTAGAGATGAAACAATGGAGTCGCCAGGTGCAAGCTGCAATCTTCAAGATACTAAGTTCCAATGCACCTTCAGAACTAGTAAGCTTTCTCATTCAATCCCAGGGAAATGTCTTCAAATCATTCCCCAGCAACGACGCCAAGAATGTTAGCACTAAGAATCACCTTCAAATTGCATGGAAGGCAAGCCCAGTACCCATCAGGTTATATGTAAATGTAAAATATTTTTTCAGGGCTCAAATGGATAAGACTCAAGATGATAATGTTCTAACTCAAAAATCTAGGCTAGCATGCACAAGCAATCAAGGTCTTGACTAACTTCAATAAGTAAGTGGGAATAAATGTGAACATAGGGAATACTTCAATGAGAGGAATGTAGAGGTTGTTTTAAACATCGGGTCTGCGGACAACCTAGGAAGAAAAACTCTTAACACAAGATCTTCTTGAGTTCAAAGTTTAAGGACACTAAAGAAACATCATAATAATATTATAATCAAGAATACATCATAACATCACCACAACAATTCATGTGAATCATTCAAAGCATGAACACTTTAGCATCAGAAGCAAATAAGCTAGAATAAGAAGTTGATTTCTATTAACCAAGATGTCTCAAATCAAGTACATAACCAGTTCACAATAACTTTATCAAAATATTACAGTATAAGGGAGCCTAGCTCAACCATTCGAACCTACTAAAGCATTTAATCTATCTATTTATAACAAAAAAGAGAGGCAACAGCTGGAGGTGCGAGTTGGCCTTCTTCCCAAGAAAATGTCCTAGTAGTTATTTCATTTAACAGCTTAAACTACAATTGTGCTATAAAAAGGGAAAATGTTGGCCACTGATCCAACCAACTTCAAACTAACTTGATCTTTTGTTGATGTGCATCTCCATATGTACCAAGTGTCCTTTAGATGCTTGTAATTGTCATCATGTTATTAGTTGCTATCTTTTTCTATCTTCCACATCATCAGCCATTCACTAAGGTGATAATTCGGGCCCCCTATATTCCTGGTATTTGTTGGTAGCATCGTTTGGTAGCGAGATTCCATAGCGTAACCTCCAAAATAGACATGTTCAATGGGTAGCGCCAAGCCATGTATACCTCTGTGTAGAATTCGGTAGCTGCCAAAATTTTAGTAGCACGAACCTGTGTGCCTCTTTGTAGAATTCAGTCTCTCCCAAAATTTTGGTAGCACCATCATGTGTTCCTCTATGTAGAATTCAGCCTCTGCAAGAATTTTGGTAGTTCCATTATGTGCCTCTGCTTGCAATTCGGTAGCGCCCAGTTGAATTTGCAACACCATCCTTTCAATGTTGATAGTTTTGGTAGAATCCCCAGGCAGTTAGTAGCGCCATCGCTACATCATTCTTAGGCACTTAGGTAGCGTTATAGAAAACATACAGATAGAACTTTGAAGTTTAGACAATTTCATAGCGCTAAAGCGCTACGAAATGTCTGTGCTACTAGTGTCCAAAAAATCAACTCTTTGCAGATCACCAAAACTCTGAGTAGCATGCATTAAGAAGTTGATATAGCATGTATAGGTGGCAGAGGAATTATTTCTTAATTACATATTCTTGCAAAAAGGGGTCATCCTCAAAAATGAAATTCACCTCTCAGTAACTACTTCATCAACCTGACACTCCTTCTTGTGGAAGGAAGACTTCCCTTTGGCAAAACAGCATGCTTCCCTTTAGCAGTAGTAGGCTTCTTCACTAGAACTATGATTTCTTTGGATGTTGACTTCTCTTGTTTAATAGAAGCTTCAATCAACACCTCCAAGTTTCTTTGAGCCATCTCATCTTGGAAATGTTGCAGCTCTGCTTTGAGCTTTTTGTTCTGAGACTGAAAGTCTTTGTTCTGCCTATAAATTTTTTTGAGCTGCCTATGGAAAAATTGGGCCTTTCTTGCTACAAACCTTGCTAGATCAAGGGTGTGGTTGTAGCCATCCAGAGTTATTTCATTTTAGCCCTGTCAAACATGGCTTTTGCTTTCAAATGATTCACCTCCTTCCTAGCATCCCTGAGTTGCCTGATTAATCTTTTGAACGTCTGGCTGCTAGGTGGAGTAGTGATGTGAACAGTCTGAGCAGGATTTTTCATGGTTTCCTCTTCCTGCTGCATAGGACTTATTGTGTCTCTCTCAACAGGATTCTTAATGCCTTTGCCTTTATCTTTCTTCTTCTATATGGGGATTTCTTATTTCTTCTCCAAAGGATTTTCAATGCCTTGGCCCTTGTATTTCTTCTTCTGTACAGGGATTTCTTCTTTCTTCTCCACACAAGGATTTTCTTCTTTCTTCTCCATAGGATTTTTAATGCCTTGGCCCTTATCTTTCTTCTTCTGAAGGATAGAGACTTTTGGTAGGGCTTGTTCTTCAATAGCCACTTTAAGAGCTGATGATCTTGTGAAAGGCCTTCTGACCTTGATGTTGGTTGTTGTAGGAGATGAGGAGAAGTGTAGCTTATTCCCTTTCTTGGTTGTAGTTTTAGTAGAAGAAAGGGCTTTTTCTAACTTTGGTGGAGGAGGGGGTGAAAGGTCTCTCTGTGGGGAATGATAAGCCTCCTCCTCAGTTCTTGCAACCTCCTTGATGGCCTCTCGATCTTGAACAAGAACTCTTATCTTTCTCTTTTTGTTAGTACCTGCTTTAGCAGCACTGGTAAATGGTAAAGGGCTTGTTATCTATGACTGAGGAGTAGCTACTATATCCAACTTCATGTGAGAAGAAATAATGAAATGTTCCCATGAGATATCCTTCTTACCCAGCTCTTCAGAAACCAGCATTCTAATCAACCCAGAATGAAAGATGCTAGTATCCATAGCCTTAGACTTGGATTGAACCCTGTCTGACATCTTGCCTATGCTCCTTAGCAAATAGTAAGGAATGTTCATTTCCATTTTTCCAGTAAAATGCAGCATAAGCCTTATATGGTACCGATATAGTGTATTGAACCTTCCTTCACATGTAACCTCTGAATGATCCTCAATATTTTATCAAATTGTTCAATCAGATGATTTCTTTGCACACCTTTAGAAAGGTTATCAGCTTGATATTCAGGCTTGAGGAAATCTTTGGCATAGGCTGCATCTAAAGCCATGGATTTAAACCAGCGTTCACCAATGATAGGGATTCCTATAGCAGCTAAAATAGAGATCTCAGACACCTCAAATTCTAGGTCCCATACCTTGGCCTTCAGGCCATCAAAATGTAAGGCAAACTGCTTTGTCACCTCAGGATGACCTCTTTGCATATTTTGGCAGAAAGAGACGCATCCCACCCTTTGAAAAACCTTTCTAGCCATGGGCTCTACCTCGAATAGATGCATGTCTACAGGCTCAGTTCTAACCACATTGCCTCCCTTGCGTGAATTTTTCTTCTGAGGAGTCTCCATAGTTTAGGATAAGAGTTTTAGGGCTATGGAGTGGTGATAACCAGGAGGATTTAAAAATTCAAATATCAAGTGGACAAGTCTGCCCCTTTACAAGAATTTCCCTTAATCTGGATTGGTTGCTAGTTAGCTAAAACTGGCTGTAGAAATACCTCCCTTGAATGTGTGCAAGTATGAGCACTGAGAAAATATATGATGAAGGGATACCGTGTAATGGTCTTTGAAAATTGGGTTGCAACAGCCTGACTCAATTGTTATAAGAGGCCATGGAGAAGCAATATAGTTTGAGTAGCGTCTTTAGGTAGCGCACCACACATGCAGAGGATAAGGCCTGCTAGGATACTGTGAGCTCAATGGCAAAGACGGGCAGATGTATCAAAATCAATTGATAGGTGGTGAGATATGAAAGTTTGAAAGGAGGGAAAAACTAGTAGGATGATGTGAGAAAAGATCTCCCCTAGCTGAGCAGGCACGATAATTACAAAAAATCTGAGCAACAATTTTCCTTGAAATTGATGTGCAGAGGAGGAAAAACATGAAATAACTGTGGAATAAAGACAATTTGAGGCCTCAGAAAAATCTAAGGAAAGTGTCACAAGAAATTTGGCCTTCGAATCCACCTCAGCATTAGATCTGGTAGCGTCGTTGCCAACTGGTTGGAACTGGTAGTTTGTGTAGCGCAGCAGTTTGAGTTTTTCAAAATTAAAAAACTGTTATCAAAGCTCATAAATATGAAATCTTGAAAGCATCTTTTAACCATCCCTGGCACTGAAAACAAGGAAGATATGACATTAGAATCATAACCACAAATCATGGTAGAGTATGATAGACAGGGAGTGCACTACGGAAACTACTGATGAGTTGGCAGCGCTCCATGTTAAAAAATGATTTGACAGTAAGCAAAGGACAAATGGGAAAACAAGGCAAGGCTACGAGGGAATGAGTGAAGAAAATGGCATGTCAATTCAAACTGTTCATGAGGTGAGTCGATTCTAGTGACAAGTCGTGAAGGGAATCAAAAGATAAGTCATGAAAAAACGGTCCTAAGACAGAAATTTGTGTGAGGATCAAAACACAAGTCATGACTTAACACTTTATTTATCAAGGGGACCAAAAAAAACAAACTTTAAAAGGGGACAAATAAAAAATTAAAATCTAAGGGTTTAGGGAAGATGAAACTAAAGGATAAAGACCCAAGGCAACTTAGATTGATAACACAACCAAAGAAGGATTAGAATATTGAGAAACCAAATACAAATTAGAACCCGAAGGGCTATCAGACAAGCATTGTGTTTCTTGTACCATGGTAGTAGCAAGGCACAGACGATTTAGATGATATCCTTTGCAAAGTCTACAAAGGAACTTGAGCTTATGTCCTATACATCTAGGCTTCTCATTCATATTAATTACCTCAGCATGACTTGCAGTGGCTGGTGACATGCTCCCATTATTACTTGCAGAGGCTATTAGCATATCTTCAACATGACTTGCAAAGGTTGTTGACAAATCCCCAACATGACTAGCAGAGGTTGGTGATGAATCTCCAACATGACTAGAAGAGGTTGGTGATGTATGTGCAATGTGAATAGAAGTGACTAGATTTGTGGCCCCGGCATGAATTGCAGCAGCTAGTTGCATGTCTTCAACATGACTTGCAGAGGTTTTTGACCTAAGGTTGGTGATATAATTCCAGAATGACTCGCAGTAACTAGACTTGTGATTCCAGCATGACTTGTAGCAGTTAGTTGCGGCATTTGAGACCAAGGTTCCGGGAAAGACTGATTTTGAGAAATTACGAGCCAGAAAGAGTTCTAGTATACACCATGGCCCTGTCTAGTAGGATAGTATCTTCCTCCAAACTGATTAATAAAGGGTTGTAAGGGAATCGTCACCAAGGAAGTCGCTTCCGAAGAGAAAGAAACATGACAATGGTTACTCAGGTGAGGATATATGATTCCCCCAGATGAAGGAACTTCATGAAGGGGGTTGCCCATACTATAAAACTGACTCCCCCCGGATGAAACTCCAAAGGAAATACGGAGGTCCGCCATGGGAAAATCATTCGTAGGAACCGGCATAGAGGAAGAAGGATAGATGGATGGGATGTAATAAGTAGAATGACCACCCATTTTAGCACTTGATCCTGGAAAAGTGAATCTAGGATTGGATTCATAGGAAAGAACATTCCAACCTCCTACCGTAAGAGTTGGTTGAGGGATATGACTCCCACCAAACGAAAAGGGACAAAAAGGAGGCATCATGCCCCCAGACACAAAACTAGGATTCACATAAGAAGATGAGATAGAGGATGGCAAGTGTGAAGACATGTCTGGCATACCAAGAGAAAAATGATTAGAGGCCCAAGGTATTGGTTGAGTATCACGATTCGGTGTACCACTCAGAAATACAAAAGGATTTGTCCCCATGGAATGAGAAAAGACCATGGGTTGGGTAGCGCTAACTGAGGGAGTCGCGGGGGCTCCACTAACCATAGCAATGAAAACTCACGATGCAATACAAAATCCTAAGGCCAACTAATAATGAGAGAGCACACCAAAGTAAAGCAAAAAGGCCAATGTACACAAACAAGATATAGTGGCTGAAAAGGGGCCTCCCTCACTAGAGTAGGTATTCCTCACCCAAGAGGGTCCTAAGACTCCCTTCAAAAATTGGAGGTATATAATCACTTATAAGGGCCTTCATGGGATTTATAGCACAGTCGGTCAGAACCCCCCCGGAGAGGTAATCCTCCATAAGGGTTGTGTGTTTTCCGACACTTATCTAACTCAGGGTACCTGCAGAATAACCCATGCAAGTAACCTATGTGGCTACCTATGTTAAGAAACTAAAGCCACCATGATATAACCAATGCACAGGTGAACAGTCATAAGTCAGGTCCACCATATGGGTAGGGTAACAAAGCCTGAAATCCTGAAAGAACCGTCTCTCGGGAAGGAAAAGGTACTAGAAATACCCCAAATACGAATAGATCCCCAGAAATATCTCTGACGCTAAGAAGGTATTAGAGGGATATCTCTACAACCAACTTCACGTGACCTCGTGCTTAACTCCGGTGTGAGCAGAGTGTCTTGACGTCACTAATTACACAATCGATTTCACCACTCCCTGGTCAGACACATATGTTGAGTTTAATAGCCTTGGAGAAGTTTACTCACAAAATCTTATTCCAAGGCCCTATATCCTATGCTTGTTTGTGTACTCTGAAAAACAAAATCGTTTCTAATCAATTTTAATTAATCAACATTATTTTTAATGGATTTGTTTACTTAAGAGATGCAGTCATGAAACTGATGATGTTATGACTCAGCATATTAAAGAAATGAATATAAACAAAGTGTTAAGTCCTAATCTTAAATTCTCAAAAGATGATAAGATTTTTTTTAAATGCAACTTTCAATTCAACTCTACAATTTCAATAAGATGCAGTCTTCCCATATGTCAAGATCAATACTAAAAACCCAAAAGAGCAAATGCCAAAATGCAAAATGTATATTTTTGTATTTTCAATACAAAGAATGAAAATGCAAGGACTGAATAACAACTTGATATATAGACCCTACTTCAAGAAAAAAGATGAAAGCCAAGTAGGACACTAAGAAGCAAACACTCAGACCAAGATGCAAGGACAACCAATGAAAAAGATGATGAGAAAGAAAAAAATCGCCCAAAAATTCAACCATAAAAAGGTTTACTATCAATCTACAAGCACTCAACAGTTACGACAGAGACCCAAGAAGACTCAACAACCATCAAAACTCACCCAGCAAACACCAAACTCAACAAGCTTAAAAAGTTGATGTACAGGATTTTTTAAGAAAAAACCACGTATGTATGTGCCCTATAGAAGGACATATTGCGTATGTCAAGGGAAAAACCACGTATATGTATTAAAACACTGTCTGGGCAAGCGTTAAGCCAAGAAACTCAAATGGAAAGTAAAAATAGGATGTCAAGCAATCAGGCGACAAGGAAATGTAGGCTAACTGAGAGCAATCGAAGGAGAAAAACACTCCAAACCCAAAAATAGAAGATTCCATCCCCAGTATGGTCTCCAATTCTGTTACGAGGAAAATCACTCTATGGCATGGGGTAAACCACAATAGACGGAATGATTGCAAAAATCAACTCTAATTCCAAGTATGATATATAAATTAAAATGATAACAAGACAAGATAAAGAGCCTACCTCATCCGAACGTTCGGTGAAGACCATCGTTGAGCATGCGACTCAAAGCTTTATACCTGCAACTTGTCCTCAACAAACAAGATATGCAAGCATATGGTGATAATATATAATGTTAGCACATACAATAACATAATCCATTAATAACAAATACACCCATGGAATAATAATTCAAATATTTGCAAGATACCAATTGGACGAGAAAAGAGTATTTCTATTAAAATATGATAAACAAAAGTGTATAAGTGACAAACTTTTGTGTCATCACGTCTCGGAATTGAGAAACTAAGTCCCTTCCAACTGGGCCTTCACCACTTCAATCCTCCACCAAAGGCAAGCTCATATAAGAGAGACAATGAGGTTCTCCATTAAAGAGGGAAGAGCTTGGGGGATGAACAATGTGTTTAGACTTTAAAGGGAAAAGGGATGCAGGCTCAATGTGAAGTGAAAATTTCTCAAGAGTATCTTTGCTCTCAAAAGTTGAATTCCCTCTTCCTCCACGGTTTCGATATGGCCCAATTTATAATCTTCAAATGGAACTGAAGGGCTGAGTTGGAACGTTTCCAGTATATGGAAGGTCAAGGATCATGGATCTCATGACGTGACATGGAAACCCGATACAATTTTTAATTTTGAGCACCAAACTCGATGTACGCGGGTTGTAGTGGTGCAACCTGCGTATACACGTGTTGTCTAACTAGTAGGGCGTGTATATGTGGAAAAATATGATTTTTTGGCTCTAGGAAGTGCAAAAGGGGACTTCAAGTCTGCATTGGGAAATGGAAAGGCCTTCTAAACAATTTGCATGGGGTGAGGCAAAACTTGCTATAACCATTGACTAATTACATTGAAGGATAATTAAAATGGAACTTATTATCTTGTATCTTGATTCAATGATTAGGACTAAACTTATACTCTTTGAGGCATATTTTAATTAGATTTTTTAAGGATAAATATTCATATAGGAGGGATTATCATACCCTCATATGTTGCTCCATTTCCTGCAAGCATGCACAGCTTTGATGAAGTCATCCCCATATCACAGACCTTGCTCCAGTGCCAGTGAATTTCCATAGCCCCAACAAACATATCTACATTTACCCTTCATAAGCTAAATTTCATTTCCCATATATATAGAGAGATATTTTTTCTAAGAGAATCAAATATTTATATTCCAAAGTGAATATACATGAATACAGTCATCAAAGACTCATCAAAACCACCTTATAGGCCTATGTAAACTGGAAGTTTTCCCACCTTTCAAAAAGAGGGTCCAAGATAATTGTAGATCTCCGCAAAAATCATGAGAGTATAGTATCAAAATAGAAAAGTTCTTATACAAACATCCATATACTATCAAATACATTAACAAAAACATTTTGGAGCGCTCATTTAGGTCAAACTCATCACTTAGAGTACTAACCAAACTCATAATATACTATTAGATGAAAATAAATGAAACAAGTGATTTTAGAAGTGAAACTCTATGCTTTCTAGCTACTGGTCATCCATGAATTCCTACACTAAAAAATAATCGACACAACATTCCAGAGCTTCCTTGGACAGTTAGTTCGATTTTTGGTTGAGCTCCCGGTAAATGTGAGTGAAGGACTTCCACTCAAGATCCCATGTGAACTTGTGGATTTGGGACAAAAAAATTTGTAAGCATAACATATCCACCTTCGACTTATCAGTCACCCAATTGATTACCACTTTAGAGTCACCTAACACCTTAAGAAATTTGATTCCTCTAATGTTGGCAAAGAACAATAAGGCATAAAGAGAAGATAATTCCTCTTTGAAATTGGAACCAGGACTAGGGGCATAGCATATATAGAAATAATGATGGGAGGTCTCATACAAGACAATTCCAATTCCGGATCTGGGGGGTGACCTTGACTCTGTGTTTGTGTGTGTGTGTGTGGTGTTAAGCAATTTTTATGGGGGAAACAACAACTCTTTTAGTGAATGGGGATGGTATCTATTTGCAAAGGAATATTTACCATGCCTATGTAGTTTGATATTACCCCTTTTTATTTTAGCCTCAAAAATTAACACTCATCAAAGATGAGCAAATTTATAGGGTTTCAGCAGGTTTGAATTTTCTTCATTGATGTTTTTTGATAAATGGATAATGGGTTGATAGGTAGTAATGGGTGAATAATTAATTGACTATGGTAATGGGGACACTTGGAAGTCTCCTTCTATCTTTCATACTAATGAGGAATCTTGAGAAATCCAGCAATGTACTAGGGACTTTACTGTGAATGTCAGGGGGGGGGTGCAAACCCATATGTTGGATTCGAAGAAAACACTTGGTGTGTGACCTTTGGAAGGGAGATCTATTCTAGTATAGATGGATTTAGGTGGTCCTAGGTAGGATTTCAAATCAAATGTTCTACCAAGTATTGTTCCAAACTTTGGAGCTAATATAGGTATTGTTGCTCAGTCTAGTAATGTTGCTAAGCATCAGTGCAAGTAGAAGTGCATTAAGGAAAGTGTCAATAGGGTTAGTGTGGTGGTATGTCACGATGTTGGTCTAGAGATGGTAGGGTATTTAACTTCTCAGGCCTTGGTTAGAAAATTTATGGGAAAGGTGGTGACAAGGATCCATTTAATTGGTTGAATGGAGGTTGGATGGAGAAAGGTTTTAGGTTATCTGTCGAAGTTCCATATCGTGGTTAAAGGTTGGCTCTGCTTTGAGTTCAGGTCTAAGAAGGAGGTGGAATAAATTTTTATGTGAGCTTGGCTATGGGGTTTGTCTAGTCTTGTTCGAAAGAGATGGAATTTAGGGTTTGATCCACTTTTTTATCCTTTTGTAATACAACACATCTAGGTTTTGCTTCCAGGGTTCCCATTAGAAATTTGGTCATGACATATTCGAATTGATCGCCAATACTCTAGGTAAGTATGTTTTCTTTGATGATCGAAGTCTTTGTCAAGAGGATAAATGGGTGGCTAGGGTGCTTGTTGAGATGGCTTTGAGTAAAGTGCTCGTACTAGAGTTGGATATCATTTGGAAGGCTCGCTCCTTCACCTTGAACCTTTATTACTAGAAGATCCCATTTAGATGTTCAGATTTTTTAGAGGATGGACACTCGAGCCACACTTGTTTGGTGGCCTTGAACCTCCCGAAGACGTGTCAAAGGAGGGTGAAGACCTAAAATGACTCTTTTGTGAAAGGGGGGAGTTGGATTTGCTCTCTGGTGACCCCATAAACAAGCAAGCGGAAAAGTAAGATGTTCATAACTTGAGTATGAACAGAGCTTAGGGTTGGAACAACATCAAGGTTGGTAAGTAGGCACCAGAGGTGAACTTGGGCATGAAGGATAAAGGTATGTTTTTTCATTCATTTCCTCTTTCATAGCAACTTGAATCGGTTTTGAATTCCAAAGGCCTGTCCCCACCCTATGTTTAGGAAGTCCCCAAGGAGACTCCTAACGAAGCCATTGAGGGTGAGAATGTTCTTGAAATGTCAAGGAAGAGATTATATTTTGTAGAACTAGAAGTCTATCTAGACTCTGATAAGACTCTCTCTCCTTCTCTTTGTTTTCCAAAGCAACCCTCTTCTCAATATTAGTTACATTCGCATAAGGACAAGGGCTTGGTAGTGAAAAGGATTGTGGAAGGAGGTATTGCTAAGTGTGTGGAGCCTCTAGAACATCATGGGCACAAGTATTTTCTATCAAAATCCAAAACTAGAGGCTCAAAGGAGGTGCTATAAGGAAGACAACAAACCATAGTTAGGGAACTTAGAGCATAGAAACCCTCTATCAAGGTTTCTCCATCATTATTCTTTCTTTCAATGTGAGAGGGGTGGGTGGTTCCCCGTAGAGACTAGCCCTCGAAATATTTATTTTGTTGTATAAACCAAATATCATGATATTGCAATAAACCACATTTCCTAGTGATAGGGATATCGAGCTAATGTCCTCTCTTCTTCCTAGCTAGACTTTTAGCACAAAGGATGTAGATGGTTTGTCTAGTGGTTTGCTAACATCCTGGAACTATGCTTTTGAAAAATTAAACATAAGTTATTGTACTACATGTATCATGATGGAAGGGGAATCCAAATCTACGGGAATTTTTTTTAACATTTTGAACCTTTATGGTTTGTATGCAGAACGTAATTTTTTTTGGGATTCTCTGGATGAGAAGGGGATTTTAAAGGAACCAAATCTTATTGTTGGTGGTGACCTGAATTTGATTATATCTAAGATAAAGGTACGAGGGGAATTTTATACATAGGATCCTCTAGCATAGTACTTTCTACATTTATTTGAAGTATCAAACTTGGTTGACATGGAACCTATTCCGGTGGCTCCAACTTGGAGAAATGGTAGGAGTGGTAGTACAGGGGTTTCAAAACCCCTTGACATGTTTTTATTGGAAGAGGGTCTGTTCGAGGTTTGTGAGTGATAAAAACCATGGATATGGGTGGATAGATCCTTTGATCATAGTCCTATCTTGTTACGAATTGAGAAAAAGAATGAGAATCCCCAAGTGTCTTTCAAATTTAACCACACCTGGTTAAAAGAGGAGGATTTTCAAAATTTAGTGATTGACAATTGGTGTTTCTTTAATCTTAAGTCAAAGGAGTATACAATGTCTTGGTTTGTGTTAAATTTGAAACAAGTTAAGTGATTAGCAGTAAAATGTGATAAGAGGAAAAGGGCTTCATGTCAAGCCGAGATTTTGGACACAGAGGAGAAAATTGGTAGGTTTTTCCCTCATAATCTAGAAAGAGTCTTTTCAGAAGAAGAACGAGCATAAGTTAGAGCTTTAGAAGAACAAAATTTTCATCTTTTGGAAATTAAGAAAATTTCGTGGAGATTAAAAGGTTGTGCGGTCTAGTTGGAGGAGGGAGATAAAAAACACTAACTTTTCATCCCATATGAAATCCTTAAACACTATTTGGGATCTGGATGCGCCAGATGGGTCCAAGCTCGAGATTTTTAAGGAGCTTTCGGAAACAAGGAAGGATCACTTTGAAGCTCTATTTAAAGAGCCAATGCAAAGTCACATAACAGTCGTGAAGATGAGAGTAATTAGATTATTTCCCAGGTTTGTTTTTATCCGGAATCAAATAACAAATTATGGTCCCCAATTACAAAGGAATAATTGTAGGAGGTTCTCTCGGGTTTTAAGAGGCCAAAATTCAAGGCCCGGATGGTTGGATAGTGGATTTTTACCTTTGGCCAATGAAACACTTAGGGTAATAGAATAATCAAGAGTGTCAGAAATATTTTTTAGACCCTCAATGCAACGTTTATCACTTTAATCCCTAATAAGTCGAATGCCTCATCCTTTGGTGACTTTAGACCTATCTCATTGTGCAATTTACTCTACAAAGTGATTGTGAAAATCATTTTTAATGGGATTAAAGGGGATCTGTCTGCTTCTATATTAGAAGAATAGTTCAGGTTCCTTTTCAATAGGAAAAATTTAGATGTAGTTGGTGTTGTCCAGGAGAGGCTCCATTACATTAAGCTGAAAAATATCATGGTTGTGGTCATGAAACTTGATTTGCCTAAATATTATGATAAGGTCAAGTGGACCTTTCTTGGATTGGTTTTCTTACAGGTTGGCATGAGTTTGGAGGTTGTCAATTAGATCATGGGAAGTGTTTCATCAGTAAATTTTTCAATGCTTATCAATGGTTCTCTCTCAAGGTTTTTCAAAGCCTATTGGGGTCTGAGACAAGGGTACCTATTTTCCTTGTTTATTTTCCCATTGGTTGTGGAAAGTTTGATCAAACTTATTCATTCTACTAGACTTGAAGGTTCTATCAATGGTGTTATGGTAGACACTCAGGCAATATTGACACACCTCATATTCGTAGATGATATTCTCCTATTTGGGAAAGGTATGGTGTTGGCCCTTGACCAAGTTTTGAGGATTCTTGGTCATGTTTGACCTATTTTTGGGACTTCGATAGGATGTCAAAGGCAAAGCGCAAGACGAAGTGGAGATCGCAGGATCTCGGCCACTTTTAGGGTCCTTTTTGGAATTTGGGATTATGTAATGGGTGTGGGGATGTCGGCCCATGGGTTTACCCATGTTTAGGCCCAATTTGTAATGTATAAACAAAAAGCTAGGCGATGTAGGAAATTGTGTCTTGATACCTTGCTAAGTGCTAAGGAAGTAGTTTGATCTATGTGATCGAAAGTGTTAAGTGTTGAGTGGAGATCGCTTTTGTGCATACTGTATGAGGCTTGAAGAGCTAAGTGAAAGAGACTGTAAGAGATTGAGAAGAGGCTTAGTGTTGTAACCTAGCCCGGGGAAGGAGGATCTAGCGAGGTGCGCAGATCTCTCGTCCTTTGTGAAGTAAGGTTTTTATGGCTCTATGCATATAACTGATTGAAGAAGCTAATAAAGAAGACGAAGAGTTGGTGGACATAGCCCCAGGGTGGGGGTGAACCACGTATATCTTGTGTTGAGTATGCTTGTGCTTTATGGTTGCTCTCTTGTTTATTGCTTAGTGCGTTGTTAGAAGATAGATGAATCTACATGATAGCTTAGTGATGACTACTGTGAATAATATATATGACCAATGTGAATGTGCTTAGTGCTTGAATTCGCTCGATTTGATATATTTCATCACGCTAAGTGCTATTATATGCTAGATCTGGTTGAATACTACGATGCTCTGTAATTAGGGTTTAACTATGTTGTAAACTAAGACTGGATATTGATAAACTATAACTGCTAAGTGCCATGTTAAGGTGTTAAAGTCACAGATTTGTGTCCCAACTAAGGTTGCAGACACTGGAGTCCTGCAACCACCCCTGCCTCTACCTCGGGTGAGACTTCATCTACTTCGCAGGTGTTGTCAAAAGGGCCGGTAGTTAGGGTTTTGTTGGTGCGCTCTTGAGCATTGAATCCTAGGTATGCCCTTGTGCCAACAAATGGTTCTGTTGCCAGGACCTAAAACTGTGATTGTTGGGAACTGAGGAAGAAGAATCTTTGTGCAAAGATTCAACCTAAAACTGTGGAAGGTCTGTGCGTAGATCTGTTACCCTAGTGCGTAGCACTCTACTTGATCTGTGAAGCCCTGTGTCAGGAGGAAAAGTCATATCTGAAGAAAAGAGGTAAGATCTGGAAGCTTTGTGCCTTGATAAAGGTGAAAGTGAGACTAAAGAGGTAAGATCTAAAGAAAAAAAGGTAAGATCTGTAAGCTTTGTGCTTTGTAGAAGTAAGATAAGTCGAAAATTTTGTTTCTAAAGTATGGATCTAGGTATGTTTGATAAGATTTGTCCTAGATTGAAAACTAGGGCACTGATAGATGAAATAAGATTTGATATGAATAGATCTAATAAGAATAGTGAAAGATATGTTATACCTATGCATAGAAAGAATGTTTGGACTAAGAAATGGATGCAGGATCCTGGAAAGAATTTTTTGCAGGTTAACTACCATGATCCTAGTGCGCAGTACAGGAAAGGATGGGGATCATTTAAGAAAAAGAGAGGATTAACTCTTTGTTACGATTGCAAAAGACCAGGGCATCTGGCTAAGGAATGTTGTGGTAGAAGACCTAGTTGTCTCTATTGTAAGGCTATGGACCATGAAGTTTTAGATTTCCCTATAATGATGGCTAAGCTTGAAAAAATGAATATGAACCAAGAAAACCCTAAGGAAGATCCAGAAACTGGGATTATGGCAGAACCCCAGAAGGAATCATAGAAATTATTGCTATAGATGAAAGAAACCATGAATGACCACCGAAATATCAGCTTATCAGAGATCTTCAAAGAAAATGAGTGCATTGAAGCAAGAATAGCAGACTTCGACATTGACTGTGTTCTGGATGAGGAAACACAAGAAAATGAGTGCATTGAAGCAAGAATAGCAAACTTTGACATTGACTGTGTTCTGGATGAGGAAACACAAGAAAATATTATGACAGAAAGAACTTGGGAAGCTATAGGAAAACCTGCTATGATTCCTTCATTGGGAGGAATAGGATTATTTAGAGGAAAGATGATAACCCTATTTGGAAGACTTACCCAAATATCTATGAGTGCCCATGGAACTTCGACAGAGGAATAATTTGAAGTTGTTAAATTTATTCAGAACAACGCCCCATTTGCTATATTACTCGAAAAACCTTGGATTGAAAAGGATCAGTCTAGAAGGAAAGAATAAGAAATCTTAGAGTAGAAGAAGCAAGAGTTGAGAGATTTCATGACTAGGAGGATCGCACACTTGATTGAAGAATGGGAAAATAGACCAAAGTTATTTAACACAAGAGACTTGGATGTCGAAGTTGCAAGAACACAAGGATACTCACAGAAGACTGAAGCACCTACCTCAGATAGAGAAGAAGTATTGCCCTTGAAAGAATCTCAACAGCGCGAAGTTACTATACCAAGAGAATATACGAATCAAAATGGAAAGAGGAATACTGAGATGAAACTCACTAGGAAAAAGGCTAGAAAGCTTAGTAAGAAGAAAGCCAAGATCGAAAAGTTACAGAAGGTCCTAGAGGGAACTTCGCAGAAGGAAAAATTGAAAAACTGGAACTTCGTCGAGATATCAGAACAGCGTCACATGGCACTTTGCCATAGTGAAGCAATATATCCATTAGGAACAGTATAATCGTTGGCTCGACACCTTGAACAGGTAGAAAGGCATTTATGGCCAGGAAGCTCGCCATCAGACCGTTGGGACCACGTTGTAACGGACAGAACTGAGTTAATGGAGGCTTTTCGCCCGTTGGAGAGATCTGTTGCCTCGTTGTCTATATATTTCGTCAAGACTTGCATCGAGAAAACTTTTTCTAACTGTGAATCTAAGCCTCCAGATTAGTTGATTCCACACAGTGATCATTCTGCTATCACCATATGTCTCATTGCATTGACTAGTTACCCTTCAAACCTGAGAGATTCAACCACGAGCGTGTATGTACGAAGAACTTAGCGCAATCGAAGAGTCTGTGAAGGAGGTACTCATTGACCTCATGACTAAAAGAGTAATGTCTATAAGTGCACAAGAATCATCGACGAGAGGAGTGAAAGCCTCTTCGTCGACCGCTCATAGATCCAAACCATCGCGACCAATAGTAGAGAAGAGAACCATGCACATAGATGACCTAGAAAATTCGAAGCTGATCCAGACCATATTTCCCAATTACATCCCGCCTCTGGTCAGCCTGGTGAGTCGAGATAGTGTGCCAAGAGATTTTGAGTACACCATGGTTACTGCGTACGTCCCGAAGGGGATACGCGCATTAAGAGCACAGCAGGACAAGATCGCAAAATTGAAGTTCAGCGACTTCAATCTCGTAGATCATAAGAACCATAGCATGTTTTCCCCGTACAAATACTTGACCAAGACGAAGGGGAAGAATTCGAAGATAATCCCCCAGTCGTGGACGATGAACCTCAGGTAATCCACCCTACTGAATGTAATGAAAATCCCACACTTTGGAAGGCACCAGGAAGTTAACGCCTGTGTCAAGCTACTAGTTACATGTTACCATGGTAGCTACTTATGGCTTGACCGTCGTATCACAATCAATCCGACGATGATCCATGGGATCACAGGAGTGAGTATGCAAGGACTTGATCTACAAGACTTCTATCTAGGAAAAGCCACAGATCGCGCACTAGCACAGAAGATCAAGGACACATACGATGATGTGGAGAAGGGGACGCGAGGCTACAAGGTAGATTCCATCTAGAATGGCACAGTGCTCCTAGCATGCCAAATAATTGCAGGAAATCTAGTAAGGAAGAACCGACCCATGCAGGTCACGGGCTTTGTCATTGACCTTGCAGGGAAGTGCGTGGAAGGTCTACAGATGAACTAGGAGAAGTACCTAGTTAATTAGCTTGAAATGGACTGTCGCGAAGCACAGGATCAGGGCTATGAATTCCATTTTAGCCAACTCTTGATCCTCATCGTGTTTGTTGCTTTGGAAATGCTGGAAGCTACAACCTTCCCGAACATTGAGCCATTCGAGCCACTTGCTGCGAAGTTCACCACGCTCTGGTACTCAAGCGATATGAGAAAACAATGGCAGTCGAACATTGTTTTTCACACATTTTATCTCTAGCTAAAGAGAGCCATCGAAGTTGAACCTCACATGATGTCGAACACCCTACAGAGGTTCCGATCCCTGATGAAGTTTTGCGCAGATCGACACTTCATTTACATTACAGCGTGAGAAGACGAGCATAAGGAGGAGCTTCAGTCGTACTACAAGATCATGGAAGAGGACCTTGAGGAGATCACTAAGGACTGGTCGGCAGACCTCCTTATCCCCATTGACCCTGCAGAGATGTTTCACCTTGACAGCCCAGATACCATGCACAAAGAACATGACACACCCGGACCTAGCAGAAGAAAGAAGACCGAAGAGGTCCAAAACTTAAGTAGCGCCTCAGAAAAGATTGCCTCAATATCACCTTGCCGAGGGGGTGATGACGAAGTGGAAGAAATAAATAGCAAGGAAGATGAGAAAAATCAAGGCGAAGTAACATCGCCTAGAGATGAGGCTGATACCCTAAAGAAAAGGAAGGTTTCTCCCAAGAAACCCTCTTCCTGAAAGAATTCAGGAGCCACTTTGACCAAGATGCAGACTGTGCTAACTATTGATGATTTTGACTTCATCATCTCAACTGTGAACAATGCCTCGCAGGAAATCTTGGAGAAACAAGAAGCCAAGAAGGAGGAAATGTACGACAAGATCGAGGTAGAACTCTGAGGGGTACAGCAGGCCCTTCAGTCCAGCCGTGCAGTGTCTGCTACACCCCTGCCATCGGAAGAACATGAGTTGGGAGATGAGCCTGCCCAACTCCGTCGACTAGTTGATGTGGTTGAAGCTCGCCTTCGTCGCGCACAAGAAGAAATAGAACAAGCCACCCAGGCCTTGAAGCAAGTATAAGGAGTGCTCATAGAACAACGTCAAGTTGTAGAGAAGGAGAAGGTTGTTCTCTGGGAAAAATTGGAGGAGGAGAAAACACAGATTTGACAAGAAAAAGAACAGTTGCTCGAAGAGCAACTCGAAGTGAAAGAAGCAGTCAACAGAGCACTCTGCGTTGTGACAGGCTTAGAGCCACAGGCAGAAGACCGAGTCGAGCATCAAGTAGAGCATCTTGTGGAAGATATCAAGCAGCTACAGCAAAGAGTAGCAGACTTAGAACTTTGCACAGTGACCAACACCCCGCAGGATGTGAGGGATCAAAGGGAAGCAACTGCTTGAGGCACAGTTGAAAGAATCAAGGGCCTCACCTTGGAATGTAAACAATTGAGTGATCGCAGTGCCTAGATCTATGAATGACTCACTCAGAATCTAGAACTGAAGACACTGGAGTCATAGCTCCAAGAGGCAAAGTATCAAGAAGAAACAATACAGGCACAGTTGAAGCCCCTGTCAACTGTTGAAAGGATGAAGCGATCCCAAGAGCAGTGCACTGCCCAGCAGCAAATCCATACCATTTAGAGTAAGGTCATGGAAGTGACTCAGAGGCTCCAACCTATACAGGATTAGGCTTGCCAACTATTTGCAGATATTGAAGGCCGAGGAGCAGAACTGGAGCAAGTCGTCACTGTAGCCGAGGAGCAGAACTGGAGCAAGTCATCACTGCAGCCAAACAACGTTTAGAAGGAACTGTCAACGAAGCAGTCATCCAAGAGTTCATTGAATGGGAGGTCATGGTAGAGCAGTAAGTCGAATCAAATCGAGCAAAGATCGAGGCTTTTGAGGTAGAATTAACCATATAAGAGTGACTCAGGACGAGTCACAGTTGAGTTTTGGGGGCTTGTTGGCCCTTGACCAAGTTTTGAGGATTCTTGGTCATGTTTGACCTATTTTTGGGACTTCAACAGGCTGTCAAAGGTGAAGCGCAAGACGAAGCATAGATCATGGGATCTCGGCCCCTTTTAGGGTCCTTTTTGGGATTTGGGATTATGTAATGGGTATGGGGATGTCCGCCCATGAGTTTACCCATGTTTAGGCCCAATTTGTAATGTATAAATAGAAAGCCAGGCGATGTAGGAAAGTGTGTCTTGATACCTTGCTAAGTGATAAGGAAGTAATTCGATCTATGTTATCGAAAGTGCTAAGTGTTGAGTGGAGATATCTTTTGTGCATATTGTATGAGGCTTGCAGAGCTAAGTGCAAGAGACTATAAGAGATTGAGAAGAGGCATGTGTTGTAACCTAGCTCAGGGAAGGAGGATCTAGTAATGTTCGCAGATCTCCCGTCCTCTGCAGAGTAGGGTTTTTGTGGCTCCGTGCATGTAACCGATTGAAGAAGCTAATAAATAAGATGAAGATTTGGTGGACGTAGCCCCAAGGTGGGGGTGAACCACGTATATCATGTGTTGAGTATGCTTGTGCTTTATGGTTGCTCTCTTGTTTATTGCTTAGTGCGTTGTAAGAAGATAGATGAATCTACATGATAGCTTAGTGTTGAATATATGACCAATTTGAATGTACTTAGTGCTTGAATCCACTCGATACGATCTATTTCGTCATGCTAAGTGTTATTAGATGTTAGATCTGTTTGAATATTGTGATGCTCTATAATTAGGGTTTAACTGCGTTGTAAACTAAGACTGGGTATTGATGAACTATAACTGCTAAGTGTCCTATTAAGGTGTTACAGTCATAGATATGTGTCCCAGCTAAGGTTGCAGACACTAGAGTCCTGCAACCACCCCTGCCTCTACCTCGGGTGAGACTTCATCTGCTTCGCAGGTGTTGCCGAAAGGGCCTGTAGTTAGGGTTTTGTTAGTGCGCTCTTGAGCGTTGAACCCTGGGTCTGCCTCTGTGCCAACACATGGTAAGGAAGTTGATCCAGGTGGATATCAGTGGCCACCCGCCTTTTCCAACTGGCCCAAAACATGTTTCTGGCAATTTTGGTAATTTACTATTTTTAGCAGTTTTTTCGGGTCCTGGACTTCCGGGGCCATTTTGAGGCCCTAAACGATGTTTTTTTGGGTATGTTTCTCTCACAAAAATACTTCTATGATGCTATTTTGTCTTCAGCGTTGTAGGCCTCGGATAGATCTTTCTAACGAGCTATCATACGCCTAAAACGGAGATCGTATGCAAAAGTTACGACCCCGGGAAGTTGATGCACCAACTTACCCAAACGGGGCCCACATGAC
>ML797459.1:146708-162149 GCA_009831015.1 Picea engelmannii
GAGATCGTATGCAAAAGTTACGACCCCGGGAAGTTGATGCACCAACTTACCCAAACGGGGCCCACATGACTTTTGGCGCTTCATCTCCTAGGGTTAGGTTTTTGGATGTCTAGGACTTTTGGCATTCTCGTTTATTGTAAAAATGCCTTCAGAGCCTCATTGTAACCATCTTCTTGCGAATGCGAGTAGCCGTCACATCTCTTCTCAGAGATAAGCTGCCACCATTCTAGCGAGTCTTCACTCTGTATTTTTACAGTCTCTGTACATTTCTTTGATTAATAGAAATCGTGTATTACTGTATATCTGTATTTATGGTTGCATCTCTGATACATTTCTGTTATATTATTGAATATCTGCAATATCTCTGTGCATTTCTTTATTATATCTCCGCTCTCATTTCGTGCCGAAAATAATCCGGATCAGAAGTGGAGAACTTTTAATCATCTCTTACAAGTTTTCTATTTAGCCACTAGGATGGAGATTAGTATTAATAAATATATCATTATCTATAATGAATTATTCATGGAAGTGGAAGCACAGATCCATATTTTGTTCTCCTTCAAGGTCGAGTCTGTGGATAGTGGCATAAAATATTTAGGTTACTTTATGAAACCTAATGATTATAACATTGTTGATTGGCTTTGGTGATGCAAAAAAGTAGAAGCCATGATTAGTTTTTGGTGTCATAGATGGTTATCTATTAGAGGAAGACTAGTTTTACTTAAATAAGTTCTTAAGAGTATTCATGTTTACTGGCTCTCTCTAGCACATGTACCAAAGAGTATTCTAGACAAAATCAAGATGAAATGTTTTAGTTTTTTATGGTCCATAAAAAAACATAAGGAGAGTATACCATTGGTAAAATGGAATACCCTAGGTAAACCAAAAAAGGATGGAAGAAGGGGTTTGAAGAACATTTATTTATTTGATCAGGCATTGGCAACTAAAAGTATTTGGCGGATGTTGAGGGTAGAAATATTGGAAGTGAGTTCTTAGATGGACTTCATGTTTTGTTCATTGTCGATGAGAAATTTGTTGCATTATTGGTTGCAGGTGAGAGCCATTTGGGGAGAAGAGAAAAATGGGCAGGTGGGTCCACACAGAAAAAGGTTTACAGGTGAGGGGTATCATGGAGGATGGGGCAAAGAGAGGAATCCAATGGATAGGTGGAAAATAAGGGTTTCGAGAAGGGTGGGTGGGTCCATGGAAAAAAAGACTTACAAGAGATAGATACCATTGAGGTCAAGGAGAAAAGAGGAATCCAATGGGATAGGTCTCGAATAAGGGTGATAGCGGGACCACTATACTCTTTTTTTTACTCCTACGGAGTTATATTGCAGCCTAAAGAATACCGCAATGACATAATGCCCAAATTGTTAACAAGGAATATTATATAGGAATTTCATAACCAAGATGTAGGATACAGGATTGTGCGACAAAGTTTCCTTCTATTTATTTTGTGTTTTATTTTGTTCCTAAGGGTTAGGGTTTTCCTACAAAAAAGGGTTTACCATGTGCTATAGCTCTCTAATATAAGTTTGAGGTCAACTAGTAGTACTTGGACCAATATCTCAAGGCACCAACTAAGGAGGCTCGAACATACCCTTAGTCATACTACGCGATGACCTAGGCACCATATATTATCTTCTTAAGTGTTGTTCCCAGTGTCACTATAGCAGTTAGGCAGTCGATCGACTGATATAGAGTTGGTTTCAGGAGACCTAGGGGACTCCCGATATACCTAGTGATACGTGGGAGTGATGGTCGTGTACATATTTTTCTGATGTGGTACTACTTGAAGGGGTACCAACAAGGGTTACAGAGGTTTCCAACAAGGTGAAACATTTGTTTTGAGTAACCCTGTGAAACCGTTTATATTTCCTACATCTAGTCTTCCTTGGATACAATTTTACCCACAAAATGACAGATATTTATGCTTTAAAGACACCAACAATACATGTCTCTACCCTGAAAAAACAATTCCCACAATTTCTGCATGGGAAAGAACCCTAATACCACTTGTAAGGTACCATATGTATTATAATAAGCAGAAACAAAATTATTGTAGCAAATACCAGTGGAACAACAAAATATAGAGAATAACAACACCAAGAATGATACATTTATTGATATAAATCCAAGTTCACTTGCCTCTTCGAGGGGGAAACATCCAACAGAGTAAATGTCTATTACAATAATTCTCAAGACAAGACTTTCTCATGCCTTCTACTTGTATTTATACTAATTCTATCTTCTAAAGAACATTATGGAGGAAGATCTTTCTAGAAGTGGAAGCTTCTATTAAGTTTTATTACATTATACGTGTTCGCATTATTAAATAGGCATTATTAATTAATGTCAGCCTTTATTACATTGAAAATATATTATTCTACCTACGTGAGGGGTTAGGGAGGTTAGGTCCCTAACAAAGGAGGATTGGTGGATGGTGAAAAATGTGGAGGAGAAGCTGGAGGATTGATGGAAGATGAAAATTCATGTGGAGCGAGAGGAGGAGGAGGATCAGACATGGATGGTGTAAACACATGTGGAGGGCAAGGCACAAGAGGATCATACATGGATGGTGTAAACACATGTGGAGGGGAAGCCACAAGAGGATCGGTGGATGGTGAAGACACATGTGGAGGGGAAGGAGGAGGAGGAGAAGGATCGAATGTGGATGGTGCTAACACATGTGGAGGGGAAGCAGGAGATCGAAAAATGGTGCAGACACATGTGGAAAAGAAGCAAGATTAGAAGGAGGAAGACCATGTGGTGGAGTAGAGAATGTGGATCGATTTGGTGATGAGACAGATGGAGTAGAATCATGAGTAGCATGAGGATGATCCCTCAACCTCTCGATGAGGTTGATGACACTGACATTCTGATGCATTGGTGATGTCATGTCATGAGGCAGATTCGTTCATTTCGTAGAGATTTTTGGTACCTGTAATATGTCTCGAACCAGTGCAGGTATCACTCCACGACTAACCATGAAACCACATAGGCGATCTACCACCTCTATGCAAACTCTCTAATCTAGCCAGTGTGGCATGCGAGGTCTATGTATCACAGGATGATCCTCAACTTCCTCCATCTCCTCATCCTGTTGGAGAGGCTCATCCCCAACATATTTTCCAATATCTGCAAAAAAATAGATAAATAATAATAATAATATAATTGAAACAAAATGTTACAATAAATTACATGTACATTAAATAAGACATAAAAATATGAAACTAGATTTATCAAAACATAACGATATTATTACCTCTCTCGTCTGGTGGCTCACCTATTGTAAATAGGATGTTTGGACATCCTCTCCAATCCATCCCCGCTTACAGGTACTATACAACATCAAGGATATGATTGTCCTCTCCAGCAAAAAAATCACATACCTCCCTACCGATTTGAGTACACAGCCACTCCAACGAGCCCCTCTTGGGAAACCACTACCCCACATGCGCATACATGCATCAAACATAATCCTAGGAGGCAATCAGGGTCCTTTTGGTTGAGTGGCATGAACCCTCTCAAAAAATTATGTAAATAACTTTGACATGAATGGGAAGAATCTCTTTCCAGATAAAACCACGCGACAATGATCCAACACAAAACAAAATTAGCTCAAAAAAATATTCATCCACCTAATGAATCGGGGCCTCTACACTAAACTATCTACATAATACATCAAAGAGAAACTAATGTGATGCCCATCATATGTAAAGTGTGATGGTGTCGTGATAATAAGAAACATGCACCTAAGCTCCTCTCTATCAAATGAACTCATCTGCATCTGACCACTAGGAACCTGGAATCCTGAAGCGGAAAGAATGTTCGGACTGACATATATATGCACATATGTCAAATAGGTATTTCCTGCACATATGTCAGTTGGGTATTTCCTGCAACACTATGCGAGCGATCATGGAATTGGGGCCAAGCCTCCCCCCTCCTAGACAACCTAGTGATGAAATAAACATCCTCCTATGTGGGTTGATACCACAGATCGGGACTGACTTTGAATGTTTGTACACTATGATCCCAATGATGGATCAACTATTGTAACAACATAGATTTACCGCTAAGGGATGTACCATCCTAATAAAATTTATGGAGTCCAACATCCCTCAAAAGGGAACGTGTTTGTGGTGTAATAGTGTGAATGAACAACTCCTTCTCCCTCTCTCGGGCCTCCCACTCATGTACAAAGGTGTACGTTTCGACTCATTGTTGTTATTTCTACTCCTCCTCTCATCGTTGTCATCTTTGATTCACATACAAATATTTTTAGACACATATATATAGATAAAATGAATTGAAATTATAAAAAACACACATTTATAAATAACTTGTATTTAACAAAAAATAAAATTAATTTATGTTTGCAAAAAAATGTAGAATAGTAATTGGTGCACCTAAAATAGTCCCTACGCACCACTACTGGTGTTATATATAGAAACAACAACACTGCATGTGATGTTGTTAACATCACGCACCAATAGAAACACTTGTAATCGTTTGCAACCCCAAGCACGTGGCTCTGCAACCCTAGGTCATCGCTCAACCCTCGAACCTTATGGCCTATGAGGTTTCGGATCTGGATCCTCCCCCATATNAGAAGTTTCAATCCCGAGCACCTCTACAAGGAGAAAAGCCCTCTCTTTCACCTACAAAGCGCTTGTCGACCAATTCATGGGTCTATGGCCCTCACCTCGGTAGATAGATCTTTGGATTGAGCCGAACTAGCACCCCATGGTCCAAGTATGCATGAATCACTTCTTGTGTGGTAAGGGATTTTACATCTTTTATTTTGAGCTTAAATCAGATAGAGATCTAATTTTCAGAAATGGCCTCTATTTCTTTGGGCCAAAAGGGTTATACTTATACAAATGGACGCTATATTTTGACCCAAGAAATGACATTCCCTCTGCAGTACCAATGTGGGTAAGACTTCCCCACTTGCCTTTCTACTATTGGGGCAATGAAGTTTTGAAAAGCATAGGAGATACCCTGGGAAAATACATAGATATGGCAGAACCCAAATCTAGTCTTTATTCCTGCACTAGAATCTGTGTGGAAGTAGACTTAGAAAAAGGGATTCTAGAAGCAATCAAACTAAAGCTGGATTACTGGATCCATATCCAAAAATTAGACTATGAGTAGCTCCCATTTAAATGCAAACCATGTCATGAATACAGGCACTTTGCAAAGAAATGCCCCAGTAATAAGCAACCCTCAGAAGTCAATGCATCACCACAGGAAGATGGATGGCAACAGGTTCGGAAAAAAACTTCCTGCGGCAAAAACATTGGATCTCATCTAGGGCCCTCAGGTTCCTCACCCAACCCTGAACCCTCACGATAGAACCCCACTCTGAAATCCCCTCCAAAAAAAGACCCCTCTTTTCCCCCCAACCCCCCTCCTCCCCTTACTCATAACCCCTTTCATCTGCTCGGAGATTCTTCTTCAAAGAAAAATCCACCTCCAGTCATAATCTCGGACCCTCCTCCTCCCTCTGCCCCACCCTCGATCGGCATTGTCGATGAGTCAGATGAAGATGAACCTTCTATGGATGGATCACAAGGTTCATCACAGCAAGGAAATGCAGCTCCTCACTCGCACACTCAACATACTCAAGAAAAAGAAGAAGGAGAAATCCCACTAGGGAAGCTAAGGAAATTGGGGTGATGATTGAACAAGGAAGTTAGAGAGGAAGTAGCTACAAAAGAAAAGCCCCAAGGAAAACAAAAAACCATAGAAAACACTATATACACATCAACGAGGAAAGCAGAAACTAGAGGAATGGACCACTCGGCTTATGGCAGTCGAGCCTCCTCCACCCCCCTCTAATGATCTTTCTCTCTTGGAACTGCAGGGGCTTCGACAACAAATCTAAAGTCGAAGTGCTAAAAGACCTAAGAAAAATGGCTAGCCCCTCAGCTATTCTCCTTCAAGAAACCAAAATGGATTCTTCATGTCTTCTAGAAGCAACAAGAAAAATATACAACACCACAGGCGAGGCAGCCATTATCTCTCATGGAGCCTCTGGTGGCATCACAATTCTTTGGAACGAACAAATCTGGACTTCTGAGGTAATCTTTGAAACTCAAACTTGGCTCCTAACAGTTCAAAAAAACAAGTACAATAATAGTATCATTTCAGTGGTTAATGTTTACATTCCAAATTCTTATAAAGACAAAATGGCCACTTGGAATTCCCTCTCAGAACTCAGAAACTCCATAGATCCTTCCTCTTGCATAATCGGGGGTGACTTCAACACCCACCTCGGTCCTGGGGAAAAAAAAGGAGGAAGTAAAGTCAGAGATCCTTTCTCAGAAAATCTCACCGATCTCATTTCAGATTGGGATATGCAAGATATCAAACCCTCAAAAGGAAATTATACTTGCAATAATAGACGCGTTGGCCTTAACCATATAGCAGTCTGCCTTGACTGATTCCTTATCAGTAGCAACTTTCTCCTCTCCCCCTTTGTTATTTCCTCTCTAATTCTCCCCTTCTTCATCTCAGATCATAAACCTATCACCCTCTCCTTCCTTTCTCCTCAAAAATTTGGCCCCCTCCCCTTCCGTTTCAATCAACTTTGGTTGGACAATCCAGCCATCCCTTCTTTAATCTCAAATGCATGGACCACTCCCTTCTCTAGTTCCCTGAACTTCGTCTGGGAAAGTAAGCTCAAAGTAGTTAAATTATCACTCAAAGAATGGGTGAAAAACTCGTTCATTCCTCCCCAACAAGAAAAGCAAGAAAAAATAGAGCATCTCAGGAGAATACAACAACAAATCGAAATAGAAATGATTGCAGAAACTTTGTTGAAAAAAGAAAAAGAGGCACAATAGCATCTTCAACACACCTTGCATAGAGACGAAGAACACTGGCGGCTGAAATCCATAAGCCTCTGGATAAAAGCAGGGGGCTCAAACACCTCTTTTTTCCACAAGAAAGCTCAATTTTGGAGGAAAAAAACACAGTTACCTCCATCACCTCAAGTACAGGGAAGCAAATTGACTCTTTTGATCAAGTTAAAGAAGAGGCTTTTCGTCATTTCAACTATCTCTATCAGCAACCAATTGGGGAAGCAAAAAATATAGATGTTATTGACATGCTTGCTAAGATCCCAAATATAGTTTCAGAGCACAAAAATAATCAACTAGTCCATGACATAACATAGGAAGAAATAATCAAAGCAGTCTAGAGCTTGGATCCCGATAAAGCTCCTGGACCTAACAATTTTCCAATCAGATTTTACCACTCCTTTTGGGACATCATCAAAAGGGACTTGAAGAGCATGCTAAACTATAACTTACACAAACAAAAAATAGGAGGAGCAAGTTGCAACTAATTCCACCTTTCTATCCCTTATCCCCAAAGACTCCAATCCTTCCAATTTCTCTCGCTTTTGCCCTATCTCCCTTTGTAACTCTTCATACAAAATTCTCATCAAGATCATTGCAACCCGACTCATTCCCCTGTTTACAAAGCTAATTTCAGAAAATCAGAGTTGTTTTTTAAAGGACAAGCAAATAACACACAACATCATGCTAGTCCAAGAAGCCATCCACTCTAGCAAGAAATCAAGCTCCAAGTATGGTTGTAAAACTCGACATGGTAAACGCTTTTGATCGGGTCAAGCACAGTTTCCTCTTTTTAGTCCCCAAAGTGCATGGTTTCTCGGAAGATTTCATCAATTGGATTAGAGCTTGCTTCAGCATGCCTTGGGTTTCATCTCTCCTCAACGGGCACCCCTCAAATTTTTTCAAAGCCAACAGAGGCCTTCGCCAAGGTTTCCCCCTCTCTCCTTTTCTCTACATTCTTCTAGCTGACTCTCTCAGTCGCAAATTGGAAGAAGAATGGAGAAAGGGTAATCTCCCTGGCTTACTCATAGCAAGAGGGGTAAAATAAATAAACCACTCTCAATTCACATATGATACCCTTCTATTGGGATCAACTACAATTTGTATTGCCAAACGCTTTCAGAAATTCCTCAGCTCCTTCCTTCTAGCCTCAGGTGGCAAATTGAACATATTCAAATGTAGGATATATGGATGGCACGTTCTAGGGCATATAAAAGATCAAATTGCCAGAATTTTTGGTTTCCCCATCATCACTACATGGAACTACTTCAAATACCTGGGAATTCCCATCTTTCTCAGCTCGTATGGCTCTCTAGCATGGCAAGAAATCATTGGGAAAATATCAGCTAGAATCCAAAATTGAGGAGGTCGTTGGCTCAATCCTGCAGAAAAAATTGTTCTTATCAAATCAATCCTCTCTTCTCTTTCCATTTTTCAATGTTCAAGCTTACTAGCTCCCAAAGGTGTTATGGAGAAAATCTCCAGAGCACTAAGAAGTTTCCTCTGGGCTAGTGGTAAAACGAATACAAAAAAATTCCACCTTATAAATTGGAAACAAGTTTTCCAACCCCTCAGTAAAGGAGGACTGGCCATCAAGGATCCAACAATAATGAATAGCTCATTGGGAGCTAATCTAGCTTGGCGCTTAATCACAGGCAACCCAGATTGGTGGAAATTAGTTCTCCTAAACAAATATTTCCATTCATCCAGGCCTCGTTGTTTTTATGGATCCATCCCCTCCCTCCCTAGTTCTCCGATCTGGCGCCTCCTTAAAAATGTTTCCACCCTTATTAAGGACAATCTCTCATGGGCCTCGGGGAATGGAGATCTAATCAACGTCTAGACTGATCGTACCTTGAATCGTGATCCCCTGAATACTCAAGCTACCCTACAGCCACTTAAATAATGGTGTTGCTCAAACGGTTTCTCCAACCTTAGGGATTTCTTCCTTTGGAATTTTGATGGGGATTGGAGCAATTGGAAGTCACCCAACCCCCCTGATCATCTCAACTCACTCCTTCTCTCCTTATTCAACAATTTGGCTAGTTGCGCCCCCTCTAATCGATCCATATCAGACTCACGAAGATTGGGTGGAAAATATTTTTCTGTCAAAGATGGCTACACCTATCTGATTTCTGAAATTCAAGGTCCCCTTTCTTCTAAGATTTGGAAAGAGCTTTGGTCCGAGACCTCGCTGCCCAAAATTAACATCTTCTGTTGGATTTTGGTCCATGGGAAAATTTTAACAACTGAAAATCTCCTCAAATGGGGAATTCAAGGTCCTTCTCACTGCCCATATTGTCTCTCATCTTCTGAAACTATCACTCACCTTTTTCTTGAATGCAATTTCTCCATCCAAATTTGGAACC
Organism: Picea engelmannii; assembly: GCA_009831015.1. Taxonomy (NCBI): domain Eukaryota; kingdom Viridiplantae; phylum Streptophyta; class Pinopsida; order Pinales; family Pinaceae; genus Picea; species Picea engelmannii. The sequence goes on from ML797459.1 coordinate 155,950, forward strand.
TCATCTACCTTCCCCTTTCCAATCCCCCTCCTCTCCTTGAGAACTGGAACAACCTTTTTATTTCTTGGAAACAAAGATATGTTGGCAGCTTCAAAAAAAAAAACAATTCACTCTTCTCTGGAGGAAAATCCCCAAATTCATCTGCTGGGAACTTTGGTTAGCTGGCAACCAAGCCATCTTCCATGAGAAGCTTCCCCCAGTGCACAACATCTTCACTAAAATCTATGGTTTAGTAGCAGAAGTGTTCAAAACCAAAGTAATTGGATTCGATCTTCCAGGTATCTTGGAACAAAACGAAGAAGAGTGGGATAACTACATATGGGGGCCCCCAAGCACAACCCCTATTCCTCTCAGGCAGAAACCCAAAAGGCAAGATTGGCAGCCGCATCTTGACAACAACGATTTCTCCCATTGGAAAAGACAGCAACATACCTCCCTTCTTTTCTATGATGGAGCAGCAACATGTAACCCAGGGATGGCAGGTGCGGGGGGAGTCATCTATGATTCCGATGGACAAAAAGTAGCTAACTTTTCCTAGGGTTTGGGGAAAACAACCAACAACAGAGAAAAGACCCTACCAGTTTACATGGGGCTAAAAATAGCACATGAGCGAAGTATCCAAACTCTAATTGTAATAGGGGATTCTAAAATTGTTATAAAGGAGCTGAGGGGTCTCTCAACCTCAGCAAAACACCCACCCAATGGTCTCAGCTCACGAATAAATGCCTTAAAGAAGAAATTCACCAGCTTACGCTTCTTCCATATCCTCCGAGCTTAGAACACCTAGGCAGATAACATATCTAAAGAGGCAAAAGGTCTGGAACAGAGCCATCTAATCATCAACCAAGTCTCCTCTCATGTTTGGCTGCCTTAACTACGCTTTTTCATTCACTCTTCCCCCACTCTTAAGAACTATTCTATCCATCCCTCTCTCCCTATCCTAACCCCTTCTCCCTCTATCCCTCTTCATCTCCCCCCCTCGCACCCCTCCTCCCCTCCCTTTTTCTCCCTACCCCCCTTCCCTACCCCCGTGGTCTCCCCCCTCCCCATCCCCTCACTCGAATGGGCCCCCACTCCCCTTGGCACATGGCCCCCCCTCACAGGCCACGTGCCTTCTCTCTCCCTCCTCGTCTCCTTTCTCGCTTTGCACTCGATCGGCTTTATATTTGAGGATCCCCGCTTGCATTCCCTGACGACCAACCATAAGTCTATGGCGTCATCTCTGTCCTCACACCCTATGTGAAGTCCCCTCTGCTCGTGGGAAATAATGGCTCCCATCACCTTCAAAGGTCTGTTGATCAAACACTCATAGATGTTGTGGTTTTCTCTCAATTTCTTCGTCTGGCTCTTCAAACCACTCGTCCTTTACCTAGGTCGACTATGCTCTGCTCTTTTCGTCTACGCCATTCTCTCTATCAGTCTCTGCTTCTTCTTGTTTGGCGCTCGCTCACCTCTTCTACTCTTGAACCTCCACTCCATCATGTGGCGGAGGTCTAGAGCTCCATGTTCTTGCCCAAATTACATCTCTGAAGACCTCCGAGAGCAGTTTTGAGCACTTCAAACAGATTGCAGGAGGATGGAGGAGCGCATAGACGCATGGCATCGATATCTTCAGCAGGAAAATCAAGGGATACGTGAAAATTTGGCAGGCCTTCAGACTTAACTGCAACAGTAAGAAATCCTCCATAACCAAGAACTGACGATAGTTTTAAGAGGAGTCAATAGAAATACAAGACAAATCGGGGTTGTTACCCAGCAATTGGGAAATCCTCACCAACCAGCAAACTCAGTTGGCACTGATGAATCTCGGCTTTCCTCTTCTTTTCACTCTGTAGCCAGTAATGACCATCATGTTCCCATAGCGCCAATCTTCGCAGACTGCCATCACGCAGAGGAGAACCCTGACCGCCATTTCGTAGAGGAGAACCCAACAGAGGCGAATTTAGAATCTCGACTGGTGGAACAGCAGGAAGATCACGGGCAGCCTCATAATTATTAATCAGGTCTTTATGAAATGTAAATTTTTGTTGTTGTTAAATGCGTATATCGCCATTTTTACATGGCAGAACTGCAGCTCATATGGACCAGCTGATATAGTTTTCTTAGGCTTAGATAGACAATTAATCTCTTTCGAAAGCATCAGAGGTGCTCACACCCTACCACTTGTATATTTTTGAAATTTTGTAGCCTTCTTTTTAATATAAATACCCCCCAACCATTTATGTTAAAAAAAAACCATCACGCACCAATGCTACAAATTTATTGTCGCACTAACACCTATTTTAGAGGTGCATCCCATAAGATACACCATTCTGCTAAATTGTGAAATATCCGGCCTCGTGTCATGCTCTTTACAGCACCAGTGTATTTTTTGGACGTAGGGGCACCACTAGGTTAAATTGTTTGATTGCAAATTAATCGGTGTGATGTGTTGTATAGAGCATGAGTAACAGGGCATCCAACTAGATGCCTCGGTATGCCAAGTTGTTCAATATTTTCCCGATGTAGTTCCTTTAATAGCATCGATGCATTTTCTTAACATGTACGCACCGCTACACTAAATTTTATTTTCTGCAAACTCGACAGTGCACTTTGTTCAACTTAACACACCGATGCTCTAGTGTTCCTAGAGCACCTACTTATTGTTTAGCGGTGCGTTCTATTGTATAAATCACTGAAAATGGGGTGTCCAATGAGACGCCCCACTATGCCAAGTCATTCAACATTTTCCCGATGTGGTTCATTAAACTACAACGGTGCATTTGGTTAACATGGACGCACCACAACACTAAATTTTATGGTTTGTAAGCTTAGCAGTGCGCTTTGTTAAATCGAAAGAACTAGTTCGCTACTATTCCCATAGCACATGCATGTTGTTTAGTGGTGCGATGTCTTTTATAACACACCGGTGACGAGTCATCATGAAAGACACACCACTATGTTTATTTTTTTAAATTTATCATGGTGCTTTTCTTCAAATGACACTGGTGCATATTGTTAGAGTTTACACATTGGTGGACCACATTTATTGTTGTAACACCACATATTTTAGCGTTGCATCCCATAAGACGCACCACATTGTTAGATTGTGAAATATTTGGCCCAGTGTCATGCTCTTCACAACATCGATGCATTTTTTGGACCTAGGGGCACCACTAGGTTAAATTGTTTTATTGCAAATTAAGCGATGCAATGTGTTAATATGAACACACCGGTGCTACTGTGTTATTTGAGGGTTTTTTTTAGCGGTGCATTGTGTTGTATAGATCATCGGTAAGGGGGAATCTAATGAGACACCCTATTATGCAAAGTTTTTCATTATTTTTCCTCGTGCAGTTCTTTTAACAATGACTGTGCATTTGGTTAACATGCACGCACCGCTACACTAAATTTTATGGGATGCAAACTTAGTAGTGTGCTTGGTTAAATTGAACACATTGGTTCTCCAATGTTCCTAGAGCACCAACATGTTGGTTAGTGGTCCATTGTCTTTTATAACGCATTGGTAACGAGCCGTCACAAAAGACATATTACTATGTTTATTTTTTAAAATTAATTGTGGTGCATTTGTTTGAACAACACCAGTGCATATTGCTATAGTTTACACCGGGGGTGGTGCTCATTGCTCATTTACACATAGGATGCACCACTTTGAGGCGAGATGAAGCGTTCAAGCACACCGCACAGAATTGGGAAAAAAATTCAAAAAATGGTCATAAAAGCGTTCAAGCCAAATTCAAATTTGAATCGAATGAAAATGCAAATAGGAAGGTCATAAATAATTTACCTGGACTCTTATGTCACGAGAAGGCATGGTTCCACTGTTGAGAGGAAATGAAAATTCATGGTAATTTTCAAAATTTAGAAATGTGTGGAATATACCAATGGAGCTATTGAACTCATTGTAGAGCACCGCAAACATGGCGTCGTTGGAACGAGAGTGAGCACCGGTGCTTGCTTGAGAATTTGGAAGCACATGAAGAAGTGTAATAATGAAAATCAGTTTGGTAAAAAAAATTCATTTACCCTATCGTGGTGCACCCAACGACAGGGATACGCGTCGGGTCACATTGTTCAACAACACCGGGGCACTTTATTCAGTGCTTGTTTTTTATTATAATGTATGACAAAGCTTCTGAACAGTTAAGCATCAGAGCATCATTTTTATATGTGCATCAAGGTGTATGTTCCTTATAGGTGCACCAGTAAAAAAACCTCTACAAAAACCTCCAGCCGCTCACCTCCGCTATAAACAAAGAAAGGATAATTTTGGGGGGGAGGTTCCGTAAAAACCTCCACTACAAGGTGTTCTCCTTGTAGTGAAAGGAAACAAATTGCATAATCTAATATTTTGGAATATTATAAGATCCATTGTGATGAACTATTACAGTGGAATATCCATGAAAATTTGTAGATCACTACCCCTAGCCCCCTAACCTCTAACCCACTAACTATTATGGTTGTTAGTCATCATCGATGATGGAAAGCCACTAATAGAGAGCTCCTAGTTATCTAGCCATCAATTATTTAGAAAAGGTAATGGTATTCTATAATATAGTATTTTGTCTACATAGATGGAATAGGTTCCCTAGACACAACTCAAGAAGACCTTTCATATAAATAACTAAACATTGTTTTGTTTAACACAATGATGCCGAAAAAATGCCTAAGTCTACTAAAATATAGAAAACACATCAATTTCCACTTTTTCTATTTGAGATCCTATAGGTATGAATCCATTACCAAACATCATGAAACGGGGGTCCCGCTATTACCATTTAATGTTAAAATTTTAACTTAATGAAAGTAAAATATAAGTTATAAGGTAAATATCAACATTAACTTTTAAGAATTTTATATTAAAAGTTAAATACAAATAAAAAAGAAAAGCATCAAAGTATATCAAATTACATATATGCAATAACTATCAGGGAACTTGTAGGGGAGGTAGGTGTCGGGGGAGGATCATCATTGATCCTGAAGGAAATTAGGCATTAATATTTTCTTGGGGGATTGGAGTTGCCACTAACAATGAAGTAGAGGCCTAGGCTCTATATCAGGGTCTAAACTTGTTAAAGAATAGAGGGACATATAACATTATAGTGGTAAAGGATTCTTCAATCATCATATGACACATGCATTTCCACATGATGCTAAAAGACATTTGATTGAACATGATTATTCAAAGGGCACAAGCATTGGTGGAAAAGTATGAAAACATTGAGTTCTATTAGGTCTTGATAGCCCATAATTCATTGGAATAATCTAAGGATAATGAAGTAATGACAATTGAATATTGGAAAAAATAGGATAAATGGAGGGGGACATCTCACCTCCCATGACATTAGTTTGAAAGATATTGTTTAATGAACAAAAATTGAAGTGACAAGTGGTGCATCGTGAGGTGGGCGACTTGATGGGCAATAACACCCTCGCGGACATGAGTACTTTCACACCTCATTTCACCTATGTTGAACTCTATTATTGTAGTTAGGATGGGATGCTGGAGTATTATTGGTTTAATGGTATAGAGTGTGTGCTCCTAGTTTTTAGTTTGTGTTTTCTATTTGTAGCCAACTGAAACATCGTTACCAACTTAACGAGAACTCTACAGAGTTCTCGTTTTTGGGGGGGGGATCAATTTTTTTACCTCGTTTTTAAAAATGGTGCTACCGGTAGCACCCCCGTCCCTTTTTAGGTAGTTTTTTTATATTTTAAATTTTCTGATACATAAGGTTTCCACTTTTTTTTTTAAATGCTTGTTTTTTCATTTATTTTCAAATTGTTCAATTTTTTTTTCTCAACGGTGTTTTTCATCTATTTTCAAACTTTTCTATTTTTTTTTTATTCAATGTTGTTTTTAATCATATTTCCATGCTCCATCCAATGTTAAAAATGTTGTCACCATTTATTTTTTTTAAATTAAGATTTTTCATATAATTATGTGTCCTTAATTAAGTTATGGCTCCATACTTTTTAAATATAGTGGAAAATATAATTGTTAACACATTTTTTTACCTTTACTTCAATACATACAAAATAATTTTAGTTAAATAACACTATTTTTAAATATTTAGAAAAAATATATATATATATAATTCATTTTTTTTTATCAATTAAAAAAAATGAAATTTAAAAAAAAAAAAACATTTTAAAAACAAATTTATATTAAAAAAAACCATTGAAGAAAAACCTAAAAA
>ML797459.1:163686-173857 GCA_009831015.1 Picea engelmannii
CTTATTTTTGTCAAATATTTTTTTATTTTAGATGTTTTTGTTTTTAATATTTTATTGAATTTTGTTTCTTTTTGAGTTTTTTTAGTTTTTTTTCTTTTTTTAAGTTTGAAAGGATTTTTTGTTCTTCTTTTTAACAAAAAAACATTTTTTAAATTATTGTTTTCCGACGAAATTTTTAAATTTGTTTCATTTATTTTTAGTTTTTCTATAATATTCCAGATATAAAAAGTATGCAGAACATAAATAAATAGCTAGAAATGGCAGATGAACAACAATATAACCAAAAAAACACCACAATAATACAAAAATGATACCAAAAGAACACCAAAAAGAGCACTTTGATTACTGAGAGCAGTGTTCACTTACCTCTTCAAGGGGGCAACCTCCAGCAGAGCAGAGCTCTATTACAATAATATCCAAGACAAGATTTCTCATACCCTCGACTCCTATTTATACTAAATATGTCTATCAAAAGAACCATCTAGAGGAAGATACTTCTAGAAGCGGAAGCTTCTATTAGGTCTTCTTACATTGGACTTATTCTTCCTTATTTCTAGGCCTTATTAATATTGACCTTTATTACATGGAAATATATTATTCTACCTACGTGAGGGGTTAGGTCCCTAACATGTCCTCCCCCTTAAAAAAAACCATGCCCTCAAGGCTTGAGATGGGGAAATTGTTGCAGAATGGTAGTTGGTTCCCAAGTGGCATCGGTTGGATTTGTATCTTTCCACTGGACTAACACTTCCTTGATGGTTCGTTGACGCAGTCGATGCTCACACTGGTCCAAAACTGCTTGTGGTTGTAGCCAAATGGAGCCTTCTTCGTCCAACTCGGGAAGGTTGGTTTGAGTTTGGCACTTAGTTCCAATCACCTTCTTTAAGCAGGAAACATGAAAAACAAGATGGAGCTTAGAATGACTAGGCAAAGCTAACTGATAGGCCACCTATCCCACACACTTGAGAATGGTATAAGGACAATAAAATTTGAGTGCCAGTTTCTGACAATGGTCAGCCTTGACAAAATTTTGCTTGTAAGGTTGCAGTCGAAGAAACATTAGATCCCCTTCTGCAAATTGACGTTCAGAGCAACCTTGATTTGCTTGTTGCTTCATCTAATTCTGGGCCATGACCAAATTCTCTTTGAGGGTACGGAGAATAGCCTCTCGAACTGTAAGCGTTTGGTCAACTGCCTGGACCTTCGAGACACCTAGCAAATATGAGAGAGCTTAAGGTGGCTTTTGTCCATATACCACTTCAAAAGGAGTCATGCACGTAGTTGTATGGTACAAAGTTTTATACCACCATTCAGCGAGTGGTAACCATTGAACCCATTGATTCTGCCTTTCTGATGTAAAACACCTCAAATATGTTTCCAAACATTTGTTGACAACTTCAGTTTGACCATCAGTCTGGGGATGATAAGTTCTGCTGAGATGCAATTGGGTGCCTTGTAGTTTGAACAGTTCTTGCCAAAAATTGTTGGTGAAAGTTGGATCGTGATCAGAAACAATAGAATATGGCATGCCATGAAGCTTAAAGACCTGATCCATGAAAAGTTGAGCCACATTGGATGTTGTAAATGGGTGTTGAAGAGCACAGAAATGAGCATACTTGGAAAGACGATCAACTACCACCATGATGACTGATTTATTGCCCGATTTAGGTAATCCAACAATAAAATCCATAGAGATGTCCCACCAAATAGCAGGTGGAATCGGAAGCGGTTGTAGTGTGCCAGGAGATTTGATTGTTTCACCCTTGTTGTGTTGACACTCATCACATTCAACCACAAAATTATGAACGTCTTATTTCATACCCTCCCAAAAAAAAGAATGTTTGACCTGGTCATAGGTTTTGGTAAACCTTGAGTACCCAGTTGTGGGTGTAGCATGAAGCTCAGAAAGTACCGTGGATTTAAGTTATGACTATTTACTTAAATACAAACGGCCTTTGTATCAAAGCTCATCATTGAGCCAAGAGTACCCTAGGGAAACTAGAGAATTGGATTGCAATGGTTGTATCAGATGTGAACTTTTGGGACCATGTAGCCATTCCTGGCAAACAGCTTCGAGACAACTTGGTACAATGAAAGAGAGAGAAAAAAGGGGCCCTTCATCTTCATATTTTCTGGAAAGTGCATCAACAACCACATTGTCTTTGCCTTTCTTGTAAATGATCTCAGAATCATATCCAAAGAGCTTAGTCACCCATTTTTGTTGCTCGGGGGAGGAAAGGCATTGTTCTAGAAAATACTTGAGGCTTTGATGATCTGTCTTAATTTGGAAGCGTTTCCCCAACAAATAAGGGCGCCAAAGATCCATGACATGCAGAATAGCTAACATTTCCTTTTCATAGATTGATTTGCCCAAATTTCTCTCAGACAATTGTTTGTTGGTAAAGGCCAAAGTTCAACCATCTTGCATAAGGGCAGTGCCAATTCCTTTCCCAGAAGCATCACATTCCAGGACAAAGGTCTTTGTGAAATCAGGAAGGGCTAGGACTGGAGTGGTGCATGTTAGTACTCTGTAAATTTTGTCTGACTGATAGACAAACGGCAGAGGTAACTGTTTCAATCGACTTTAGGTTGGATTTTGACCCTTCCAACCTGATAGGGCTCTCTCGAGCATATAGTTATTTAAAATACTCAAAATATTTGGCAAGGCGCTCACAGAGGTCAGATTCTGCCATATTGTAAAATTTAAAAGTGGTAGGACAAAACAGAAGAGTAGGGCCATTTGGCAATGGGGTCAGTTCCTGAAAACATACGAAAGGTTATAAGCTTTGTATTCCAGAGGGAACAGAGGCAAAATAGGTATGATTTTCAGCCAGATAAGTAATAATGCGATGGTAGAGGAAAAGAAGGAAAGACTACTATCAGCAAGAGGCGTCCAATAAAGGGCGAATCTCTTGGTATAGCGTTAGAAGAAGAAACATGAAGGCTGGTCACCAAAAACAAAGCACTAATCACAAGTGAATTATGTATGAGGAACCAATGAACATACAACAAGTATAATAAATATGATAAAGAGCACCAGTAGAGTGGATTATTTCTCTTGCTTAAAGATTATCTATAGCAGAAAAACACATTCATGAATATGAAATACAAGAAAACATGATGAACATCAACACCGTGATGAATATTGGCTATCTTAGAAAACCTTATCTGCTTATATTAAAATCCATAAGAATATACAAAGTTCTCCTACTACAAGGGCAGGCCCTCCTCCGGTAAGTCCCCTATTTATTATATCTATTAGCAATATATATAGATAAATTACATATGGGATTCAGAACGGATCATCTTCCCCAAGATTTCAAAAATAGACATCGGTCACATAAGGAGTAACGTACAAAAACTGAACTCCTATTTTCTAAGTAACATTATAGTAAAAAACTGACATATTTGAGATTTTTACCTTGAATGTCACTTGTTTGCATCATCACAAGATTTCCTGAAATATACTCAATTTAGCTTGCAATTTATTTCAGCTTTGCAATCTCTTCCTGTAAGGTGTCAAGCCAACTAGGTTGGTTTTCTCCAGTACCTTCGACCATTTCATCTTTAGTCTCCTTCTTCAGTCTCTTGTTTATTTTATTTTCCACGGCTTGCATGTAAGATCCATCTGCATATCCATTAATGATTAAATCCTTCATGATAGGATTCAATCTGATCTCTTCACATGCTCTTGGTTCATCTGCAGATTTTGTGCGAAATTTTGTTGCCAGTATTCGCACAACAAGCTTTTCTTTCTTATTCATTGATAATTTTGTTAGATTATTTGAATTTCCCGGTTTGTTGAAGGTTGTTGGATCCGTCTTCTCCATTTTCTCTAGTTTTCTAGGAAACACGAACTTGTCTCCCTCAACTGTGCAATAATTAGGCAGACGATTTGGTTTGTGGCTACCACGTTCTGGAATAAAACGTTAATCGCCAGAAACATAGTAATATCACCTGTGTTTTGAATGACAGTCGTCATTGAGTGCTAATCAGGGGTACTGACAAAAGTCCTTGCAGGGATAATGGCTTATCATATTCGGTCATTGATTTCAAATGATGATCCTTTAAATCAGTTTTTGGCGGCGCTTACTTGGCATATCATGGACGAATGGCGCCCACACAAGTGTCTCGAGATGATTTGACTAGCCGTCGATTTTCCTTTCCACATGCAACCCTTGGATTTGACACATTTAATGATATTTTGACACGTGAAATTAGAGTGGGATTGAGTGGTTTCGAGTTCACCCGCTTTTCCCCTCGATATGCATCCAGTGGTGCCACGTGACCTCGAGATGAAACCATGGTATTCTTATCGGCCCGCTTTCAAAAAATTAACCTCCACGCTAGTTCTTGGGCCGATATGCCCCCTGACCATTGATATGTGATGTCCCCAATCTATGACCCACCCAGTCACATCAACTTCACAATTCCACTAGATTCAGCCTCATCCACTAGTTTATCGCACCTCTACACCAAGTTAGCCTCTCGCTAAGTCCTGAGAGTTAGATTCCATATAAAATTGTTATAGTGATAACATGGGCTCCAACTGGGGATGTTATCCTCCCTGCGAGGTAGCAAAGAACAGTAGACCTTGTGCCTCATCCATTGGGGCTTCTCTCACGACACGTGTATTGTATCTTCACTTGTTGCCAATGTCCGTTAAAAAACTGAAATTTGCACACTGCTCTCACTTAGATGATGAACACTACAAAACACTTTATTTGGAAACCTAAACTTGAAAATGCTCGATCCACAAGCTTATTCACACCTACCTACCCTAACTGTTGAAATGAATTGTCAATCAGGTGAAATCATAATGTTAATGCAGTCATGCCAGCGTTTTATCCATTGTTTGTTTACTTTGCACACTCTTGCTCCAAAGCTTGTCTTCTGATAATCCATTCGAGAAGTTATATATGAATTCAAATTTCATAATTTCAAAAATATTGGGACTATTTACTGTTTCTAGAAAAACTGCAAATGGATCTTCCAACACATGCCTAAAACAACAATCATGTTTTACTTCTTCCACTGCATTCTTGCTTTCATGTGTTTTAACCTGTTGATTTCCACCAAGAGATTGAAAAATCTATTGAGACTGTTGGAAATAACAATATCCTAAATCAGAAGACAGTGCTAGCTGAAATGAAACCCCTGGTAGAAAACAATCCATACCTAATACTGATGTTGATTGGCCATCATCTTCATTTCTAAGCTTACAACCCATCATAAGCTGTAAATTCTGATTTTTAAAACTTTCCATATAACATGCCACAGAGGCATGAAACATATGAGAAAATATTTATTTTCAACAAACCAGATCATAAGGACAAGCCATCTTCACAAGTGTTGGTTTTCTTTGCTCTTCTTCTTCAATCTTGGGACCATAATCTTCAAAGGAATCGAGTGAAACAACTGCTTCTTTATGATATTTTTTCATTTTTAACTGAATCATGACATACACTATTTTGTTACCTTCCTGAAAGTCTATGTCATTTGTTTGTTCATTCCTCAAAGTATTCATGGATGGCATCTCGGAGCTTTCATATACGTCCAAGCCACTTAGAATTTTAACAACTACATCATTCACAGTGGGGGAAAGACAACTTTGAAACACTTTGTCTTGTTGGAAATCTAGTTGAATATCTTCATCAATTTCAGAAGAAGGCAAATGACTTTGAACAACAATGCTTTCACCAGCTTTCCTTGTTTGCTCATGATTGGCTCTTAACAATTCAAAGGAAGAGAAACATAATGGAAGATAGCTTTCATTTGCAAGTCTATTGCTTTCTTCAGATTCAACATCATACCCGGAGAGTTTATAATCTGAAACATTATTGACATTTTGCTTGAGCACTTTGAAAGAAGCAAAACATAATGGAAAGGTTCTTACTCTTGATTCACAAATTTCCTCATTTTATGCATTCCTGTCATATGCACATTTTTCAATTTCTTTAGATCGTTGAACACACTCATTTTCAGATTCATCTTTACCAAATGGCTACGATTCCTTGTCAATTTGTTTCAGTGAATCAGTGTGATTTGGCATCAACACACATTCCTTTGCTTCAATGATGATCTTAGAATTTTATTTCAACAATTTAAATGAAGAAAAACATAAAGGTAAAGAATTTACTTCAGCTGCTTCGGTACGTTCTTCTTTGTAACTGTGATATGTAGGTTGATGGATCTCACTAAATTGTTGGAAAGGAACATTTTCATATAGAGAACATGCAGTTGGTTGTTCTAGAAATTCAACATCATAATCATCATCATATTCATCATATATAGGCAAATCAACAACATATGCAATGTCATCTAACAAGAAAAAGCTTGGAGCATCAACCTGTTCCTTAACAAGTTGATTTGCACACTCATTTTCTTAACTGTCTCCAAATGAATATATGAAACAATCAACTCCATGCTTATCATGGGGTGGATTAGAAGCTACATAAGTGCCCTCTCTTTCAATAAGTGAAATACAATCCTTTTCAAAATCATTAGCATTTAAAACTTCATGAGGACCTATGATATTATCAATTTTATGCTCAAGATCCCAATCAAACGTTCTCTGTTCATATTCATTTTCATGACCTGGAGCACCTAACCCTTCATTTCAAATCTATTCCCATGCTAGGATATTGTTTTGAATCTCTTGAGCACCATTAAACATTTGTTGTAAGGTCTTAGGTCTTATTTCCGTCAGGATGAAAGACAAATATGGGTGAAGAGTAGTGGCATACTGGAGCATGGAAGCAGCTTCAGTGGGTTGAATTTCTTTGGGCAAATCATAATAAATGCTGGAAAACATTCTACTTAATGTGGAAATAGTTTCATTTCTTTGCATTTTTAAGGCATAGAATTATGTAAGTTGTAGGTCTAGAGATTTCTTCTTACCCCAAAACTTTGAAAAAACACTCTTTAATTCTTCCCATGAGCCAATTGTCTCCGGCTGCAAATGTTTAAAACATATTTGGCATCTCCTTTCAAAGATTGAGAGAAAGCCCTCATACAAACATCGTCATGGTCAATATCAAACAAATCTATAAAATGGTCAAACTCTTGGGTGTGTTTTTCAGCTGTGATGGCACCCTATTCCCCATCAAACACAGGTAGGTACTCATAGTGCTTTGGAGGAAAATCATGAAGGATGTAAGGTAATTTAATGGGTCTGTATCTGTGTTGGGTCTTGGAGGGTGTTGGATCAAGCACATGAGGTGAAATGTCAACCATGGTTTCATGAGACTCATCAACTTGGTCATGGTCATCACATTGCTCAGATGGGAGATTTTGATCAAAAACAGTGATAAACCGAGGGGATATCTGTATAATTTTAAGGGAAGGATATACAATTTTAAGATTAACAAGATCATCATTTGCATGCAGCAGGTGAAGAAAAAATTGTTTAGCATGTTCGGGAAAGGACAAAAGGTAATTAATAACAAAAAATATTATGTCTTGGAAAAAACTCAACTTTAGGTACTCGTTTTCTCCCATGATGTCCCCTCATACCTCTGTCAAGGGATCTCATCTTCCAGTGGAATCTCTAAATCGCATTTGAAGCTTGAGTGGAGTCACTAATAAAATCTTCAGGCTTCTGAGTCTTTGGACAATGGAGTCACCATAAAAATTTTGAATTCTAGATTCTTGAAAATGGAGTCGTCAAGTGAATGATATGCAACCTTTCTGTGTCTGTATACTTTTCACCATTAGTAGTCAGATATGAACTTTGTCATTTCTCCCAGGGAATATTTCACCTTTGGTCCCCCGACAATGGTGCCAGAGTGTTAGCACTCTGTAAATTTTTTCCGGCTGATAGACAAACAACAAAGGTAACTATTTCAACCGACTTTAGGTTGGATTCTGACCCTTCCAACCTGAGAGGGCTCTCTCGGGCACATAGCTATTTAAAATATTTAAAATATTTGGCAAGGTGCTCACAGAGGTCATATTCTGCCATATTGTAAACTTTAAAAGTGGTAGGAAAAAATAGAAGAGCAGGGCCATTTGGCAATGGGGTCAGTTCATGAAAACGTATGAAAAGTTATAAGCTATGTATTCCAGAGGGAACAGAGGCAAAATAGGTATGATTTTCAGCCAGATAAGTAATAATGCAATTGTAGAGGAAAAGAAGGAAAGACTACTATTAGCAAGAGGCATCCAATACAGGGAAAATCTCTTGGTATAACGTTAGAAGAAGAAACATGAAGGTTGGTCACCGAAAACAGAGCACCAATCACGAGTGAATTATGTACCAGGAACCAATGAACATACAACAAGTATAATCAATATGAGAAAGAGCACTAGAAAAGTGGATTCTTTCTCTTGCTTAAAGATTATCTATAACAGAAAAACGTATTCATGAATATGAAATACAGGAAAACATGTTGAACATCAACAAAGTGATGAATCTTGGCTATCTTAGAAAACCTTATCTGCTTATATTAAAATCCATAAGAATATACAAATTTCTCCTGCTACAAGGGCATGCCCTCCTCCAGTAAGTCCCTCGTTTATTATATCTGTTAGCAGTATATATAGATAAATTACATATGGGATTCAGAACGGATCATCTTCCCCAAGATTCCAAAAATAGACATCGTTCAGAGAAGGAGTAACGTACAAAAATTGAACTCCTATTTTCTAGGGAACGTTATAATAAAAAACTAACATATTTGAGATTTTTACCCTGAATGCCACTTGTCTACATCATCACAAGATTCCATGAAATATACTCAATTTAGCTTGAAATTTATTTCAAGTTTGCAATCTCTTGCTGTAAGGTGTCAAGCCAACCAGGTTGGTCTTCTCCAGTACCTTCGACCATTTCAGCTTTAGTCTTCTTCTTTCGTCTCGTGTTTCTTTTATTTTCCCCAGCTTGCATGTAAGATCCATCTGCATATCCATTAATGATTAAATCCTTCATGATAGGATTCAATCTGATCTCTTCACCTGCTCTTGGTTCATCTGCAGATTTTGTGCGAAATTTTGTTGCCAGTATTCATACAACAAGATTTTCTTTCTTCTTCATTGATAATTTTGTCAGGCTATTTGAATTTTCTAGTTTGTTGAACATTGTTGGATCTGTCTTCTCCATTTCCTCTGGTTTGCCAGGAAACACGAACTTGTCTCCCTCAATTGTGCAAGAAATAGGCAGACGATTCAGTTTTTTGGCTACCACATTTTGGAATAAAACGCCAATCGCCAGAAACAGAGTAATATCACCTGTGTTTTGAATGAAAGTCGTCATTGAGTGCTAATCATGGGCTATTGACGAAATTCCTTGCATGGATAACAACTTATCACGTTCGATAATTGATTTCAAATGATGAGCCTTTAAATCATTTTTTGGTGGCCCTTACTTGGCATCTCATGGACGAATGGCACCCACACAAGTGTCTTGAGATGATTTGACTGGCCGTTGATTTTCCTTTCCACATGCAACCCTTGGATTTGACACATTTAATGATATTTTGACACATGACATCGAGGTGGGATTGAGTGGTTTCGAGTTCACCCACTTTTCCCCCCGATATGCATCTGGTGGCGCCACATGACCTCGAGATGAAACTAAGGTATTCTTATTGGCCCGCTTTCAAAAAATTAACCTTCATGCTAGTTCTTGGGCCAATATGCCCCCCGACCATTGATTTGTGGTGTCCACAATCTATGACCCACCCGATCACATCAATTTCACAATTCCACTAGATTCAGCCTCGTCCACTAGTTTACCGCACCTCTACATCGAATTAGCCTCTTTCTAAGTCCCGAGACTTGGATTCCATATAAAATTGTTATAGTGATAACATTGCACATGGCCATATTCAAGGTTTGAAAATCCTGAGCAATTGTTGGAGTGCAAGTGAAAGAATTGTTTTTAAGGAGTGTAGTGAGAGGTGCCTCAATCTTTCCATAATTCTTAACAAACTTGAGATAATAACCTGTTCAACCCAAAAATCCCCGCAAGATTTTGAGAGTCTTTTTGTGAGGCCAATCTTGCATAGCTTAAAAAACTTGAGAGATTCGACTTTCGAATGGCGGACGCTGCGTTTCTAGGGTTCTAAGTTTGCGTCTCGACTGAGAGGCCATGGCGGCGCCAGGGGGTGGGGGCTCGGCCCCTCCTCCGCCGAATCGGTGCAAAGAAGCCTTTGCAAGGCTAGTTACGAGC
>ML797459.1:181106-192497 GCA_009831015.1 Picea engelmannii
GGATAAATCTCAGCTTCCTCACTACAACAAATTGCATTTCTTGATCTTTCTTGATCTCCTTCAAGAGTTCCTTCCCAATCATGAGAAGTATTCTTGTGTTGGCTTCTTCCCTTTCTTTCTTCTCTTCTATTGGCAGTAACATGTGGGTTCTACCATTTTTTTCGAGAGTATAAGTATTCTTCCTCCCATCATGAATGACATTCCTATCAAACTGCCATGGTCTTCCCAACAAAATATGACAAACATCCATAGGAATTACATCGCACAGAATCTCATCTTTATAGCCTCACATTTTAAATTCAACTTTGCATTGTTGACTTACCATTACTTGATGTCCTTTATGCAACCACGAAACTTTATATGGACTTGGGTGTGCAGTTGTCTCCAACTCCAGTTTCTCCACCATTTCTGTAGATACTAAATTATCAGTGCTCCCACTGTCTATAATCATTTTTCAAACTTTGTCCTTTGTTTTACAAGTAGTCTTGAACAACCTCGTTCATTGAACTGAGCCTTCTATTTCCTTCTCTGGCTTTAGAATAACTTTCCTCATCATAAGGTTCTGTCCTCCTTCTACTGCTTCTGCTTCCACATTCTTTCGGGCTTCAGAAATGTGTGATTCTCCTCCTCCTTCTTTCTTCCTCTTGGGTCATTCCCAAGACATGTGTCTTGTCTTTCCACATGCATAACATTTAACTCCACCTCCTCTACCTCTTCCTCTTCCTTGAGGAAAATAATTTCTCCCACCAAACAGTCTTCTTTAGGAACTTCCTCCTCTTTCAAAGTGACCATATGATTTCTCAATCTCATCCTTGGTTTTCGGTGCCTTATCATAGACAATTCCCTTACCTCTATTTGAGCCTCTACTTCTGTTTCGCAACTTTCTGAACAGATTTATCTGGTAATCCTTAGGTATGAATTTAGCCTTCAATTTGGCTACCATCCTATCCCATTTTTTTATCTTATGTTTTCCTTTACTCCTCCTCTTTGCCTGCAATTCATCCCACCACAGTGTTGCATGTCCCTTTAATCTGGTGACAACATGTCTCACCTTCCTTCCTTCATCAACATCTTCATAGTCAAAATACTTATCCAGGGACCTTCTCCAGTCCAATAGCTATTTAGAATCCAAGTTACCTTCATACATTGGGACGTCCATATTTGCTCTAGCTCCCAACTTCACAACAGCTTTCAAGAAGTGTTCTTTAGCCACATCTTCCCCTGTAGCTTCTTCAACTTCTATTTCTTCGCTTTCTGCATTACTGACGTCTTCAACGGCAGGTGTTCTTCTTTTCATTGCTTCCATCACTTCCAACCTTGCGTGAAGCTCTCTCATTTCTCTTCTTACAACACGGTTTGCTATAGGTGGTCATGTACGTACCCTTGGCAGCGTTGCTTCAACTATTCCTATACACTAGGTACAAGTTCAAGTTTTTTTTCAGGCTTTGATACCACTTGATGAAGACCCCCCTTCTCTCCAAGGGTTGCGTGACCTCCCAGTCTAAGATCTTTCATAATACTGAGTTGAAACAACTCTTTGATTCCCTGCTGGAACCTCTGAGAAACAATCCATGGGTCTTTATAAAACTCCTCTTGCGTGAATTAACACTGGGCGCAAGCTTTCTCCACATGACCACCGACTGTGACCAGGCGCTTAACCAAAAGGCGCTCCGTGACTTCGCATGTCGGGTAATTGTATATGAGTCAACCCGACTCTTCTCCTTCCGAACTCCTGAAATCCAAATCAAGGGTCTAGCGAGCGTTAGCTCCTTCTCCTATTCTTCATCAATATGACCTTTCGCTATGACCTGGGGCCACTCTTTTGAGCGCTACAGGACTTCGCAATTCACGAACTCGCGAATTGGCTCTCCTCCCTTCTTCCGAAGTCCGAACTCTCGACTTCAATCACCTAAGATCAACGGTCTGAGATTTCCCATGACTCAATAGTCCAGATCCTTTCTCGCGAATCAGGCTTCACGTTTCGCGACTTTGGTAATTAGTCTCCTCCGTTCTCCAGATTCTCGATTCCCAATTTCCCGAGGTCTCCTTCCCACGAAAGAAATCAACGGTTTGATCTTCTCCTAGATCGACGACTCTGTATCTCTCCTGAGCTTTCAAGTGTTGACTGATTCTCACCCTTATCCTCCTTATAGGTTTACTGGATCCAATGGCACACGGCTATCATTTCTTCTCCCTCCAAGAGTCTCTATCGTCCGTCCAAGTTATCAATAGATCCTTGCCAAATAACTTGGTGTCAACCCTTCTGAGCTTGAATTCTTTCCTGACTTGAAAGATTTCAATTTTTTCGAAGGTCTCAGTGGTGTTTTCCCTCTTGAGCTTTTGTCAATGAAATTTGACTTCACCTTGGTGCACAATTACGCTCCTGCGTGCAAACTTGCGCTATTCCTCCCTGAGCTTTTAACTTACTCAATCTCTAAGGGATTCAACCCTTTTGCGTCTTTCAAAAGACTTTCTGACGCCCTCCTGGCACACTCTATGCTCAACCTTCTGAGCTTTTGAACTTAGAATAAGTTCGCCTCTATGTGCACTCCTTGCGCTTAATATGCACACTCTGCATACAAAAGCCCCACACTATCTCTTCTGAGCTTCAAGTCGAAAAAAAATCTCTCACACACACTCCTTGCGTTCGGTATGCACTCCTTGCATAACTTATAGAAGAGAAATACTTAGAGACTTATTCAATTACTCATTCACCATGAACTTCATACATTCACAAACTCATCATAACAGTGAAACTATGAAAAAATATCAACACAATACCATTGGATAAATTTCCTCTGTTTCTATTCATTCTTTGAAAAAAAAAAACCAGTAATTACATGTACCGTCCTTTTACAAGCAATACAATGAAAACTTGTCTAACCTAGACCACTTCTCGGCTCCTCTCTATCTTATCTAAATTCTATCACCTTCTACTCTAGCAGTTACCTACTCACTTAATTAAATGCAACCTAATGACTAATCAGGACAAATATCATGCACCTGTAATATTTTACAATCGTGTAATGATTTACATTTGATCCGTCATTTCGAACGGTGGCCCATCTTTACATACACTAATTTAATTAACGTGAAATTCAAAATCTCCACACCGCTATCAAGCTGGTTAAGAGTTGGCTTTGGTTCTTTCAATGCGCTAAGGTGTCGACTTTGCTTCCACCTTCACTTTTCTTGATTTGATAGCGATGCTCCTACATCAGGTAGCACCACTTTTTTATTTGGGGGTTGATTTTCATGTTTTTTATACAAAAATATGGGTTTTAAGGGCTAGAGTTCTCATTTTGAGGTCACGATTCTCATTAAGTTGGTAACTATGTTTTGAGGAAAGGCAAGATCTAGAGGTCTCATGCCTAATGACGTGGTGGGAGCTCCTCCCTTCTTGGTTTACTTTGTATGGCCAATCGGGAAGAAAGTTTGGGTTTCTAAGGAACTTGGTGGAGAGGAAGTGATCCCTCTAACCTAAAATTGGTCTCTCAATGGAGTCTGACGTAAGGCGATTTGGGAGTTGGTTCAGTTTGGAGACAAGAAGGATTTGTTACAATCTCAAGAATTTTCTTCCAGTTCAATGACTAATTTCCATTATGACTCAAATTGTTGTGCTCTCTACGAAACCAGATATTTGAGGAGGTGTTTGAGGAGATGCGAGCACAAGGCATCTGAGACTCAAGAGGATTTGTCTTTGTCTATCAAGAGGTGGGAAGGTTGGAAAGAAGATTGGGAATACAAAGTTTCCAAGGAAACTCAAGAGATTAATAAGCATGTTATAATCACTAGAAAACGACTTGAAGCCCATAGGAAAAAAGGAAAATGAATTCATATCATACATGGAGAGAAACAACAAGAAGTATGCAATTTTGGAAGGCAAATTTGATCCTCCGTAGGAAAAAGTATCCAAAGCAGTAGTTGGGATATGATTTGCTAAGAGGAACTCGCTATCTTTAGTACCCCCTCTAAAGCATCCATAAGCTCATTCATATATGAAGCTATCAAAGGGAAAGAGGAGGAGAAAGTGCAACAAGGCCAAGGCCAAGAGGGTGATATGGACATGGGACTAGTTGATCAAATAGCCAACTCCCATGTTGATGTCAAGCTAGAAGACCTCTGTGGGCATGAGTTATTGTAATTTTTGGTTTTATTATGTTTTGTAAAGTAGTTTGGTTGTTGAATCAATTCACTAGGCAATATACAAGTCGAGTGGACATAGGTATAAATCTAGGACAATGGGACTAAAGTAGTTATTGGAAACCAATTTTGAATTTTTGGAACTCTATGAAGTAATTGTAACAAGACTGCTCTGTTTACCTTGTATTATCTTGTTGTATAATTCAATAGCAACCAAATATTAGTACCATATTATATGCGTTCTTGTTAAATGAAATTGAATGAAATAAAATTAAAAATTAGTAAATAAATAAATCTATCGAGAGAATTTTTCTTAAGAAAATCACATATAAAATTTCAAATTTAATATCATTACTTAAGCAAAAAATTTCCATTTGATATAAACTTGTTTGGACATACTTTTCGAAGCTATTGTAACTAAACTAAGATGCAAAATTGTCCATATCAACGTCCAAACCAAATTGTGGTGTCAAAAAGAATTTGCAATGCTAAAATTGACACTATTAATGATGTTATTATCATTGTCATTTGAATCAGTATATTAATCAAACCAAGCTCTCCAACCTCCTTTGACAAAGTGTAGTGTCCCATGAAACTAGTGAGATACCTCTTTTCTTACCTGCTTTCCCCACATGAATTATTTTAGAATCATTTTTTAGCTTTCTAACTGCCTAAAGAAGGAAAGAGGCAAGAAGAGTATAAATTGGCTTGTTACCATAATTGACTTATTACGTATTTTAAAGTAGTTTTGTTGTTGAATTAGTTCATTAGGCAATATACAAGTCGAGTCCATAGGTATAAATCTAGGACAATGGGGCTAGCTTAGTTATTGGAAACCAATTTTGAATTTTTGGAACTCTATCAAGTAGTTGTAATAAGACTGCTCTTTTTTCCTTGTATTATCTTGTTGTTTGGTTCAATTGTAGTAAAATTTTAATACAAAATATACTTGTTCTTGTTAAATAAAATTAAAAAATAATAAATAAATAAAACTATCAAGAGAATTGCTCCTAAGAAAATCACCAATGAAATTTCAAATTTAATATCATTACTTGAGGAAAAAATTGTCATTCGTATAAACTTGTTTGGGCATATTATTCAAAGCTATTGTAACTAAACTTAGATGCAAAGTTGTCAATATCAATGTCCAAACGAAAGTGTGGTGCCAAAAAGAATTTGCGATGCTAAAATTGACAAAATTGACCCTACATGAGCAATGAACAATGAACCTTACCTATCTTGAGCATTGCACCCACACAACTAGTTCTTGTAGCTAACTTTAAGGTAATTTGTATAATTTGAACATGCCTAACCCTTGAACCCTGACCTCTAAACTCTAAATGATAATTGCTAACCCTTAAAACTTTACCCCTAACTCCCAAACTGTAATCCCTAAACTCAACACAAAAGGGACTAAAACATTATGCCAAATTGATACTAATGTGATGCAAAAGATTGTTTTATGGAAGCAAATATGATGTTAAAAAGATGGAAATGAGTATTATACAAGTCAAAATTTTGACGTGGACAAACACAATAAAGACACTAAGTAGATGCAAAGGAGTCTAAAACAATGTAAAAATGAGTGCAGACAAACATAGATTGGTCGAAAATAAAATGCAAATGACACTAATGTGGTGCTATTTAGATGCAAAATAAGAAAATTGGACACAAAAAATGATGTGAGAGAAGCAGATCAAATGTAAAATAGATGCAAAATTCATATAATATATATATATATATATATATATATATATATATATATATAAGGATGCAAAATGAGACATAGAAACACAATGTTAGAAGACTACCATGCATCCCATTTTTCAATTTACACAAAGTGGAATGCAAAAATGGATGCGAGAACCGTGTATTGTAGTAGTGGACTTTGTATTAGATCAACAAAGTTGTATGCTTGACATACAATCTTGTACATTGTTTTTATTTTTATTGGAATTTAATTTACTTGCCAAAAAAAATAACGCTCAACATGTCCATTATATTACATAATGGAAAATTATCCCCAAGAACTAACTTTATCTATTAAACCATTTGGCCAAGGCATGATGCCAAGAAGAAGGCCATAGGTCATAGGTTCAAATCCGATCTAGTCCCTGGTTGTTAGACTAAGATGTGTAGGGTACGTTGATCTTGACATAAAAGAAATGCTAAAAGATGTTAATGGAGACTTTGTTAGTTGTTAGAATGGGGTATTGTTATCTCTTACTAAAGTTTAAATGCTACTAGAGATATGTTTTCACTACATAACCTAGTGCACTCGTGTAAATAATCCACTTATAATTAAAGCATAAGTCTTCAACAAATTTAGTGAAATAAATCCCTTTGATTACAAAAAAATTAATTAGATATTTGTTTTTACAAATTCACATGCTAATATTAAACCAAAACATTTTTAAAATATTAAAGGTGGCAGTCTGATACCAAAAACCAAGCCTTAAGCAAAATAGTTGGAAGCCACAAAATCCTTGAAGTGTGTCTATTTTGGAAGCCACAAAATCCTTGAAGTATGTGGGAAAGGGGAAAGATAATTATGTATAATGGACTTGTAATTTTGGTTGAAGGTATGCTACTTTATTTAAATTTACCATAAGCAAATGCAGAACTTTGGTAGACTACATTAAGAAGTTGTGGGGACATTGGAAGCCTATGATGTTCCTTTGAGCCTCTAGGAAGGGCTATTATGACTTGGTAGGTAGCATCATAAATAAAATCTTCCAACTGAAGTAAACCCTCACCTTTCCTAAGACACCAACCATAAACATAACCCATCATTGAAACTTAATTTTAGTTGGCATGTCATTATCCAATCCAATCATTGTAACCCCTTATGCAAGATACTTATTTGACATTGTGCTCTTAAAACCCCAATATAATATTTCCAGCCGTACACTTACTACTTTATATCAACTATCATAAAAAAGAGCTTTGCATCCACATGCATGGATGAATCACACTTTCTCAGATGCATCATTGAGCTTAATTACATATTTTATAATTTATTATATAAAATAGAACTCTTTTAAGCAAAACTTTATCTATTGAAAATATAACTTGCTCCACTTGTATGGGCCGCCTAGGACGCCCCAATTATATTGCAGGGTGGGGAATCTTTCTATTTTAAGGATCTGATCATGGGGAAGCTTTGAATGTTGTTAATGTGTTGGAAGAGTCTCATTTCTTAAAGGGAACCCTTTCAACCACCTCCTCTTTATACGTTGTCCCATCACTAAGTTGTTGGTGAGGGTTAACATCATGTTGTTGTACTAGAAGTTTGTTGAAGTGCAAATTTTAAGTTACTTTAATTAAACCCAGCTTAAATATTGTTCACTTTAAGAGATATATAACCTTAATCATATTTCATTATGATGTATGTACGAACAGGTTCTTGCTCCATAGATTAAATACTATTATATTATATTTTTTATTAATTTTATTTCATTATCACGTAATTATAGTGTACATAATAATATTAAAATATCAATATTTTAAAATACACACAACTTCGATTTTGATAAATAATATTTATATACATTCATTACATTATGTATTTAATTAAAATTATTATTTTATCAATATAATTTTGAAAAAGTATTTATACAAAATGAATATCTTATTAATTCTCTTAAGATCTTGAACACTTTCCAATGGATTCATTACTTTGACCCTTTTTTTCCTATGCATCGACCTTTTATCCTTTTGTACTTCAACCATTCTCCATTAAGCCTCGTCCTTCCATTTTGAAAGGCTATGTTAAGTGTCAATGAGTTAAAACTTAAAAAGCCTTTATATTTAAAAGGAATGTATTCCAAATCCATTGGTTTTTTAGATGGGCTTTTTAAAACTCTCTTTTCTCTTTTAAGTTTGGATGTATGTATGATAAAAAAAAAAATTAATTATTATTATTATAGATTTTATTTTTTTAATTTAAATTTATTTCATATAAAAAATAAAATATTTTCATAAATTTATATTAACTTTAATATTATAAATTTTAATATATATATTTTTAATTTTATAAATTTAATATAAACAATACATCCTATCTATATAGAATTTAAAATGCACTTTGTTTTCCTATGCAATAAGCTATGCAATAAGAGTAAAATAAAACTATTTAAAAACATCCTATCTATATAATATTTAAAACGCACTTTCGTTTCCTATGGAATAAGAATAAAATAAAACTATTTAAAGAGTTCCAATAACCTCAAATACATAGTGGTATGTTGAACCTTGTAGTGTTTTTAGTTCTTTGAGACGTAGGTTGAAATTATTTGGTAAAACGTCACACAATAATAAAATTGTAAAATATAATTATGTCAACATGGTTGTGGAGTATTGGTAGAGAAATTGGATTTTGGTGAGTAAAATTTATGTTCAAACTTCATGAAATGTATGTTTAAGTGATTATGCTGAGAAAATGTTATGCTTTATATAATGTTGAATTCATAAGTTTATTGGGTTGTGGTTTAGTGATAACTTAGAGCAATTGTTGTGATAATAATCCAAGTTCAAATCTTGACAAGCATAATCTTCTCTTGTACAGGGTTTTCCAAATGTAATTATTAATTATATTGGATATTTATTTTTTTAACTAAAATTGAGATACTCTATATTATAAAAGTTGCACCACATGGTTGAACATCAGTTACAAAATGGTTGTTCGGAAATTGTTAGTGTAAGAGACAACCTTCCAACGGTTTTTTTAAAAAATTACATAAGCTTGAAAATATTACATCATGATGATTCATGCTAAGCAGCTTACATGTATATACCTTAAAGAAAACCCCTAATGGTGCAAATAATTTAGTGAACACTTAAAAGCCACTAGAAAACATGGCAGTTGATTGCTTCATCGTGTCCATGATTGGATGGAAGAGACTTATGTTTCTCAAGGTCCATGTTCTCTAGCATTTGGTACAGATTGTCCTCTTCTTTGAGTCTAGCATGTTTTGAAGTTATTGGCATTCTTTGACTTGATGATGTTGATTGAGAATCTTTACTCAGATTGATGACCAAATTCTTCAACATTATGCACTTAGCCTTGAATTCATCTACTTTTTTCTTATGTTGAAAGAGAGAATTCATGATAGTAGCAATTTGAGATGTGCATTGGTGTTCATTCTCGTGAACCTCGAAGGTCACTGAGAATATTGATGTTTGATTACACTATATAAGTTCTTCATGTTTTCTCAAGATTCTTTTGAATTCTTGAACCTCTCTGCAATCCATGTTGATATTATAATGAAGAGGGAACCTGGACTTAAGGGAAACCAGCTAAGGATTGACCTGAAACGTGTGAGAGAAAATATCAACGAAAATGAGTGTTCTCAACCTCAAAATCCAAAGCAAAGAACTAACCCAAGATTTAGCCAAACCAAACGATACAAGGATTGAAAAACCAAGACGAAGGATAGACCATGAAAGACTAACATGCAAAGCACACCACAATGAGAACACCCCCCAAAAAAGAACCACAATGCACAAGCAAACTAGTAAAAAGGATAAGCAAGAGCTAACTAGTGATTGTGAGTGACAAGAGATATAAGGACTTAATAGATCAAGTAAAGCAAAAGACTTGTTGAAAACACTACCTTGAGCACGCTTGAGGACCAAAAGTTTGAACCACCAAAATACTCTACATTTATCCTAGCTAACATAAATTTCAAAAGGACTAGAAATCAAAGAGCGAAACCAAAAGCTTTAAGAGGGCCTTACCAGATTTGGTTGAGCCAACCTCCAATCTTCTTCCTCGAGTGTGTGTCCCCCATTCCAACCGATAATCCCACAATGACAAGACAAATCTTCCACATTGGGTTGAAAAAAATTCACAAAGATTACTTCTAACACGTGAGAGAAAATGCCCATCCTTTCAGATCTAGGCACCTTACATGAAATCCGTCGTCAAGTGTTGAATGGAAAGTGGCCATTAATGACTATGGTGATGGTCCACCCCATGAAAATTTTGGGATATTAAGGAATTGGGTGCATGTTCCACTCATCTTTTGTCCAAATGACACATGGCTTATTAATCACTGCTTTGTTAGCCAACATGTCATCCCGACTATTAAATTCTCAAAGGACTTGATGAAACGAGACCTTATGAAATCCATTTATCTTATTTTGAACTTGGGCAATGGTCGAGTCTAAATTGCTAATGGAAGGGATAGTTCTAGAGACCATTAGGTTGATGATTATATTGGAATCCCCGACAACAATTATATTATTTATATTGACTCTTTTATGAAGAGAATACCTCAATAGAGGGGGTAGGCCTCTACTTGATTATTTGAAACCCTCCTAAAACCACAAGCGAAATGGTTTTCAATATTTCTCTTGGGACTTGAATGATCCCCACACCTACCACCCATATTCATTATATTGAATATTATTAATATCTTCTCTTTAAAATATTTCAACTCATAAATCTTTAATAAAAACAAAATATATTAATTATAATACATTATCAATCATAAAAAAAAAATTAAACATTTAAGAAAGTCTTAAATTGATAATTCCTCCTCCTTTCCATAATTGAAGATTGCAAGAAAAAGATGATAACTTCCACTTCTTCTAAAAAAAACTCCTTCTCAAGGGAAAGGTGATAACTTCCACTTCTTCTAAAGAAACTCCTCCTCCAGAGAAAGGTGATAGCTTCCACTTCTTCTAAAGAAACTCCTCCAACACGTGAAGACTAGCTTTATGGACTCAATGTGGCAATATAAGTCATTGAACATGCTCCAAATATCCCCAGTTTGGTGTAGAATAGAGAGAACTAAAACAAAACAAGAAATACCTCACACTAGATATCTTCACACACCCTAATAATAGAGTTGGTGGTGTCTTACTCTATCTTGTCCCATCTTAAAATTTTGTTTCATATTATTATACCTGCCGATAGGCATGGTATATAGTGTTGGGTTAGGTTTGATTTTCTATTAGTTTATGGTTGACCATAAAATATACACCCCTTTATCTAAAGTTTAAAAAAATAATGATTAATTTTAAATTTTAAATCTCATTTATCTGATATCTTATTGGCCAAAAACTTTGAAGTCTTATTGTTGTATTCACTTCCCCCAATGTTATTGTAATAAATATTTTTGCCATCTAGTCATTTCATGTCTACTCCTTCTCTCCCTCTCTTTAAACAATACTTTTATTATTATATTAGGCAAATATATGCTACCTAGTATTATTTATAATATTTATACAATTCACCATCTT
>ML797460.1:43646-54965 GCA_009831015.1 Picea engelmannii
GGATGCCACG
The DNA here is from genome assembly GCA_009831015.1 of Picea engelmannii. Classification (NCBI taxonomy): domain Eukaryota; kingdom Viridiplantae; phylum Streptophyta; class Pinopsida; order Pinales; family Pinaceae; genus Picea; species Picea engelmannii. Next base: position 43,657 of record ML797460.1, read on the forward strand.
AGTTACATGTCCCTCGCCATCTTTGCATATCTCTTCTTTAGGGTATATTTCAATTATTTTGTTGGCTCATGCCCATAATCCTTCCATTATATTTCCATAAGAGAAACCCATAAATAATTGCCAATACGCAACTAATACACAATCACCTACCAACTATTTTTAATGAATACTTATAATAAATGAAATCATAACTTACAAATTTGCCTCTAATGAGTTTTTTGCTTGATTGGCGAAAAACATGTGTAATTATCGTCTTGTTCTCTTAGAATCTGATATCTATAAGAGAAATAAAATGATATTAACAATGTAGCGCACCTTTTCAGTTACCATGGCTTAATCACTCTTAAAAGGAAACTTTAACACCACTTGGTATTTATTTAAACAAATAAACACATTCTACACAAAGTATTCATATGAGTTACTGCCATAATTAACAATCAATAATGTTTCATACTAATTCATATACACAGCGGAAATCATGATAACATAAGCAATAGAGTCATGCAAAACATGATTAAAACATAATCAGATACTTATCTTTTAACAATGGTAGAATCCACCAACCAAGTGCAGGCCTTCCACGAACCTCCCAGCCTTAGACCACACTGCTCATCAGCTCAGCAGTGGGTCACCCCCGAGACAAGGAATCCTAGGTTAGGCTGAGGTTACAGGGAAAACAACACACAACCACAGGAAGGAATTCTCTCCCAGGAACCACCCACACTCACTGCCCACAGACCCTCATTCCCCACATGCATGTTCCACCCCAGGAGTATACACCTTCTCTGTCACCTGGACAGTCCTTCGGCTACTAACCTCCCTTGCCTTGGGTTACAACAACAGACTGGATCGGAAGTCTCCGGGCTCTGTGGCAGCTACAAGGTTCCTTCCAGGAGTTCTCTCCTTCCTCTACGCACTCTCTCACCTGGAGAGAATCGCTCACAGGTCAACAAACCTCCCACGCAGTCCAGCACTATGTGGCCACACAACCAACGGAAAAACAGACACGGCTTTTTGCACAGGCTCAGCAATGGCAAAATGGCTCAGGGTCATGGCTTCGGGATAGAGATCTCACGCACAGGCTCGATCTCGGGCAGTGGATGCACACAGATTCTACAGACACAACACGAGCTTTTTCGATTCAAACAGAGGTGAAACTGGCTCTTTCAGAATCGATCACAGGCTTCTGGTTCAGTACAGAGGTATACACGGGTTTTTCAATTCAGAAGGTGTATGAGGTTTTTTTGCAGAGCTCGGGTCAGTCGTACTGCTCAGAGCCCATACCCCTCAGGCAGTCCGCTCAAATGAGAGAGTCCACCCAAACTGTTTTATTTGCATGCACCAGGGTCGACACTTGTCGCCCTGGAGATTGCATGCGTTCCACCAGCACACATCACCTTCCCTTGGTCAGGAACTTAGGATAAAAAATATAAATGACACATGTTCTTTTGGAATAATAATAAAATATCATTCTTAGGCTTAAGCCCCCCCCCTTGGGCTAAACACTTAGCCCCTTTTCTCACCTTCCAACCCCTAATCCCTTGCCTTCTCTGTGGAAGCTCAGTCCCCCTTCACTCATTCATCGTGGTCGGTCTGCACCTGGTGGTGTTTACAATTTTATTAAATGTTTTTGCATATATATATACAAGTACAAAATTAGGCCCTTGGCCTCCAACCCTTAGGCTCTCTGGCCTAACAACCACATAAGCCCACTGACTTATACAAACTTGGCTCACCAGCCTATAACACATATTTACAATTCATTTCATACATCAGATTTACAACTGGGTTCAACCTTGGGGACATTACAATCCCCCTCCCTTATTTTTGCACTATCCTTAGTGCAACTTACACTGTCTCTGCAAGCCTTTCAAAATTTTCAAAAAGATGTGGGTACTCTGCCCGCATAGCTTCTTCATGCTCCCATGTCGCATCCTCAGGACCATACCAGGTCCATTGGACCTTTATAAGCTCTATGGCTCGATTCCGGAGCTGTTTTCTTTTCCTGTCCAATATGCACACATGATGCACTTGCAGGACACCTTCTGGTTCCACCTGAATCACATTCCAATCGATAACATGATTAGCAACAGGTACATATTTCTTAAGCAGTGAAACATGAAACACATTATGTACAGTCATAGATGCAGGTAGTCCAAGCATGTATGCAATTGGGCCAATCCTTTCCAGGATCTCAAATGGCCCACAAAATTTTGCTGCCAATTTGGCGCAACTTCCCAACTTCAGGGAACTCCTGTTAATCTTCACTTTCAGGAAAACATGGTCACCCACTTTGAATTCTCTATGGGTTCTGTTACTGTCAGTGTAACTTTTCTGCCTATCCTGGGCAGCTTTTAGATTCTGTTTAATTTTTATCATTTGATCTTCCATCTCTTTAAGTAGCTCAGGCCCAACTACTGCTTTGTCAACTGGATTATCCCAACTCACTGGAGTGTTGCACTTTCTTCCATAAATTTCTTCGAATGGGCTCATCTTCAATGATGCATGATACCCATTATTGTAGGCGAATTCTACCAAATACAGGTAGTCTTCCCACCTTGATGGTTTGTCCATCACATACATTCTCAGTATGTCTTCTATTACCCTGTTCACCCTCTTTGTCTGACCATCAGACTCAGGATGATACATTGTACTAAAGTTCAGATTCGTTCTAAATCCCTTGAACAGTCCTTTCCAGAAATTCGAGGTGAATTTTGGGTCCCTATCAGATACAATTGTCTTAGGAATTCTGTGCAAGTGTTCAACTTCTTTTAAAAAGATATCAGCAACATCAACTGCCCCGTGAGTGGTTTTCAGTGGAATAAAATGGGCGGCTTTAGTAAGCTTGTCCACCACCATCATGATTGAATCATGCTGCTTGTTGGTTCTAGGTAGTCCAGTGATAAAATCCATTGTTACCACAATCCATTTTCACTCAGGAATGGGTAAAGGCTGCAACAACCCTGCTGGGTGTCTATGCTCAGCCTTAACCTTCTGGCACTCCATACATCTGGCGATGTATTCAACAATTTCTTTCCTCGTACCCGGCCAAAAATAATGGCTTTTGACTGCTGCCACAGTCTTATGATATCCAGGATGTCCAGCATAAGCCACATTATGCATCTCCTTTAGAATTGCCAGCTTCAATTCTCGGGCATTGGGTACATACACTCTGTTTTTATACAGAAGTAAACCATCAGTTCCCAAGGTGTAACTTCCCTTGGTCTGTGGTCTCTCATGCTACTGTAGCTTTGCTACAAGACTTCTATACTGCAAATCAATATTTGCAGCTTCCAAAATTTTGTCTTTCATCTCAGTTATGTACATGCTAATGGTTGTAGCATGTAATTTGTGCACTTTTCTGTTGAGTGCATCAACAACCTTATTTTCTTTCCCTTTGATATGCTTGATATCAAAGTCATATTCGCACAGAAACTCCAACCATCTGGTTTGCCTCGCATTTAAAGTTGGTTGATCAAATAAATACTTCAGATCGTTGTGGTCTGTTCTTAATTCGAATCTCCTTCCCATGAGGTAATGTCTCCATTTCCTCAAGGCGTGGACGATTGCTGCTAGCTCTAAATCGTGAGTGGCATAATTCCTTTCATGCTCTTTCAGGTTTCGGGACTCATAACAAATTACAAATCCCTCTTGGCTGAGAACTCCTCCCAGCCCCTCCTTACATGCATCTATGCACACTACGTAATCCTTGTTTGGATCTGCAATCTTCAGAATTGGAGCACTGGTTAGTAGCTGCTTCAATCGCTGGAAGCTGCTCTCACATTCTTTAGTCCACTGGAAATTCTTCTCCTTCCTTTGCAAGGAAGTGATAGGGTGAGCTATCTTTGAGAATCTGGCTATAAACCTTCTGTAGTAGCTTGCCAGACCCATAAAAGATCTAACTTCTACCACATTCATTGGCGCTGACCATTCTCGAATGGCCTCAACCTTCTCAGGATCCACAACGATCCCTTCCTTTGATATAATGTGCCCCAAGTAATGAATATGCCTTTGGTAAAATGAGCAGTTGCTCAGTTTTGTGTACAGCTGGTGTTCTCTCAACACCTGCAACACCATTCTCAGGTGTTGTTCATGTTCTTCCTCTGTCTTGGAATACACCAAGATATCGTCTAGGAAGACTATGACAAACTTGTCCAAATAATCTCTGAACACTCCATTCATTAAGCACATGAAAACAACAGGTGCATTTGTCAGTCCAAACGGCACCACTGTGAATTCATAATGACCGTACCTTTTTCTAAAGGCGGTCTTGCTAATGTCCTCATCATTTATTCTCACTTGGTGATATCCAGATTTGAGATCTATTTTTGAAAATATTTTCGCATCCTTCAATTGATCAAAAAGATCATCAATCCTTGGCAGAGGATACTTGTTCTTGACAGTGACCTTATTCAACTGTCGAAAATCAATGCACAGTCTCAACGTCCCATCTTTCTTCTTCACGAATAGGACGGAGGCTCCCCAAGGTGACACGCTGGGGTGAATGTATCCCTTCTTTAGTAGCTCTTCGAGCTGCAATTGCAACTCTTTCATCTCTGGCATACTCATTCTATAAGGAGCCTTCGAAATTGGAGGTGCTCCAGGCATCAAATTTATAGAAAAATCGACGTCCCTCTTCGGAGGTAGTCCAGGTACCTCCTGAAATACATCCTTGAATTCTTTGAGTACCTCGTGATCTTCCAGATTCGAGACTACATCTCGGGATGCTTCTTCCACCAGAGCTGCATATAATTCATAGCCTTTCCGGTAACATTTCTTCAGCTGCATGGCTGAGATTTCCCTAACAGCCACGACTCTGGGAATTCCTTGGACTGTTACCAGATTTCCCTCTTTGTTCAGGCAGGTAAAACTCTTGTTACGGCAATCCAGAAGGCCATGGTGTTGGTCCAACCAGTCCATCCCAATTAAGCAATCGTATGAGCCTAAAGGCAAAATGTTCAATTCAGCCTTAGTGCTCATTCCTTTCATGTCCACTGAACATGACTTAACCAATTCAGTGACCTTCCTCTTGGTCCCTATGGCCAACTTCACTAACCAAGACTTTTCATGTTTGCTTCTTGTTAAATGCAAACTTTCCACCACTCTAGGATCTATATAAATATGGCTAGCCCCTGAATCAATTAAAATAACAAGTGGTCGGTTGTTGATCGTACCTTCCACTTCAATCATGTGCGATTGAAATTCTGCTTGTTTGTTGTCCAGGGCTGCGTATATCTTCGACATTCTGCTGCCCATATCCTCCACTGTTTTAGCTTGCTGAACAGTATGGACAGTTCTTGCTTTGTCTTTTCTGTGGGGGCAGTCTCTGTACCTATGATTCCCTTTACAGCCCCAACACTCCATAGGTGGAGACCTTGGCATCTGCTCACTCCCTTCAACTTTCCTGGGGTCTCTAAAAGATGACTGTCCCCAAGGGTTGTTTTTGAAAAAGGGTGGCCTGTTTCCCTTCTGCCTCTGTTCTTTCTTAAACCTCTTCTGGTCATCCCAAGCCTTCCGAAAGGTAGGCTTTTCTCTTTGTTGTTCGTATAAGCATTTCACCCTTCTTATTGTTTCTTCCATAGTTTTAGGATCATCATATTGAATCTTGTCACCAATGGAAGGTGACAGTCCACTCAGATACCTCTGAATTTTAACAGCCTCGTCTTTGATGAATGGAACATACTTCAGTAGTTCCAGAAAGATTCGTTCATACTCATCAATGGTCATACTGCCCAACTTGAGTTCGAAAAACTCCTTCATCTTTCTGTCATAGTATCTTTTGGTCAAGTATTTCTTCTCAAAATACCTCTTAAACTCCTTCCACGTGACCTCTTTCTCTCTGATGTGTTGCACCTACACTAATTGATCCCACCACATGGATGCTTTTCCTTTCAGCTGGTACATCGCAATTCTTCCTTCTGCAGTTGGAAGTATTTATTTATACCCAACAACCATATTTCGACATCTTCTTCCTTCTTATGTTCACCATCGAACGTAGGCAGTTTAATCTTGTTGATTTCCCCTTTCAATTCATCCCTTCCATATTTTCGGTGCTTTCTGGTAGGAGACGAGCTCGAACTACTGCGTGTTCCCCTATTGGAATGTCTTTGGGAGCGACTAAGATGTCGACGACCACTCCTTTTCCTCTCGGGAGTCCTGACGCTTCTTGATCTCCTTCTTCTCCCAGGGGTTCTGCGACTCTCCATCTTACTTGAGTCTCTTCCCTTCTCGAGTTTCCTCTCTATTCTTTCTAGGCTCTTCAAAATTTTTAAGTTTAATACACCCTGCTGATCCCTAACTTTCACGAGATTTCGGCTATCATCTCGGCGAGCCTGGGCCTCTTTTTGCAATCCTTCAATGATTTTCATTATGTGTCCTTCCTTATCCTTTTCTTTTACGTGCCCATTGGAGTTCGATCCTTCCACTTCCACATTGACATCCTTTCCTTCCCGTTCGTCTCCTGTTTCGGAGGCAATCTGCACCTTTTCCCATTCCATACTTGGCGTTGGTTAACTGGAGTCCTGACCCTCGTTGAACTCTGCACACGCACTGTGCAATTCAATTCAAAGTTTGTCAGGCCATTAAAACTTCATGAACAATCCACAACATTTATACACCAATACGAACAAGAAAAAAAGACATTTCGATTCAAATAAGTTTTCTGAGCTCTCATTCGGCTCTGCAATTTCCGGGTCTTCGAAACTTTCGTTTTCATCATTTCGGGACTTTCGGGCCTTCGGGTTTTCGGTACCCGGGACTTCGGGTTTTCGGCACCCAGGAGTTCATTTTGCAGTGACTCCCAACCTTTTATCATTTCAATTCCCGAATTTCGAAAAATCGGTTTCCTTATTCTCCAGGCCCACAACATAGTTGTCGTCCTTAAAATCCGCTACGATTCTTCTGTCTTAAGAGATTTCGGGACTTCGGGTTTTCAGTCCACGAAGCTTTCAGACTTGATTTCCTTTCCAACCCTTGACTTCCGGAATTCCGATTTACTTTACCCTCTGGGCCCACATAGCACAGTGGTCACCCACAACCACAGTGGCACGTGGCACGTTCATGAGGGTCCATGTCGCTTTTAACGACGTCATCAGGTCCCACCACTCTCGCTTTTCTTCTCGACCCACTGGCATGTGGTACATCTCCATGTGCCCACGTCCATTCCTAGTAAAGTCCAACGGTCAGATCTACGACGCAAATCCTTTCGGCGTTTCGGGGTTTCGGGCGTCGGAAGTTTGTGCATCCACACATCTTGAACTTCCATTTGCCGAAATCCCGAAATCACTGTCTATTTAACTACTTGATCCAACGGTCTTCTCCCCACGATCTACGGTGTAGGTTGTTTCAAGATTTCAGAGTTTTGGGTTTCGGAGCTGTTCACCTCTCCTCACTTCCCATCTCCCAAAACGTCGATTTCTTCCTGGACAATTAACGGTCCAGATCTCTCTTAGATCAACGGTTATGATCCCATCATGAATTCGCATTTCATGAATTCTCACGAACTCACCCTTTGACCTTTTCAAGTTACGAGTCAACGAAAGGTTGATCGCTCTCCATGCGTTCTTTCTGATGGACGGTCCTGACTCATTCGGGATTTCGCGTATCGCGATTTCCGCACTCCTGTGCAACTCCAAAGGGTTGTAAACCCTGTGCACACTTTCCAGATCTGATGGTCACGAGGGTTCACCTTCCCTCCCGAACAGATCCTAAAGCTCCAACACTTCTGGTGTGGAGTCCTCTCTCCCTGTGGACTTATACCACATTGGCTGCAGTTTCATAACGCCGCTATACCTCCTGAGCTTAAAAACTCGTCAAGTAACTCCTTGATACTTTGGAGAAAACCAGGGTTCGAAATTGGCCTTCCAAACCCAATTTCCCCTCACATTCTCGGTCCAAAGACCGCTCCACTGGCCCATCTAGGCTCAGTGTCGAAACCTTGGCTCTTATACCAAACTGTAGCGCACCTTTTCAGCTACCATGGCTTAAGCGCTCTTAAAAGGAAACTTTAACACCACTTGGTATATAACTCCTACATGTATTATATAATCCACATGCATTTAAACAAATAAACACATTCTACACAGAGTATTCATATGAGTTACTGCCATAATTAACAATCAATAGCGTTTCATACTAATTCATATACACAACGGAAATCATGATAACATAAGTAGTAGAGTCATGTAAAACATGATTAAAACATAATCAGATACTTATCTTTTAACAGTGGTAGAATCCACCAACCAAGTGCAGGCCTTCCACAAACCTCCCAGCCTTAGACCACACTGCTCATCAGCTCAACAGTGGGTCACTCCCGAGTTGGGACTAAGCTCCACCCTGAGACAAGGAATCCTAGGTTAGGTTGAGGTTATAGGGAAAACAACACACAACCACAGGAAGGAATTATCTCCCAGGAACCACCCACACTCACTGCCCACAGACCCTCATTCCCCACATGCCTGTTCCACCCCAGGAGTATACACCTTCTTTGTCACCTGGACAGTCCTTTGGCTGCTAACCTCCCTTGCCTTGGGTTACAACAACAGACTGGACCAGAAGTCTCCAGGCTCTGTGGCAACTATAGGGTTCCTTCCAGGAGTTCTCTCCTTCCTCTGCGCACTCTCTCGCCTGGAGAGAATCGCTCACAGGTCAACAAACCTCCCACGCAATCCAGCACTGTGTGGCCACACAACCAATGGAAAAACAGACATGACTTTTTCCACAGGCTCAATAATGGCAAAATGGCTCAGGGTCACGGCTTCGGGATAGAGATCTCACGCACAGGCTCGATCTCGGGCAGTGGATGCACACGGATTCTCCAGACACAACACGGGCTTTTTCGATTCAAACAGAGGTGAAACTGGCTCTTTCAGAATCGATCACAGGCTTCTGGTTCAGTACGGAGGTATACACGGGTTTTTCAGTTCAGAAGGTGTACGAGGTTTTTCTGCAGAGCTCGGGTTAGTCGTACTGCTCAGAGCCCGTACCCCTCAGGCAGTCCGCTCAAATGAGAGAGTCCACCCAAACTGTTTTATTCGCATGCACCAGGGTCGACACTTGTCGCCCTGGAGACTGCATGGGTTCCACCAGCACACATCACCTTCCCTTGGTCAGGAACTTAGGATAAAAAATATATATGACACGTGTTCTTTTGGAATAATAATAAAATATCATTCCTAGGCTTAAGCGCCCCCCCCCAGGCTAAACACTTAGCCCCTTTTCCCACCTTCCAGCCCCTAATCCCTTGCCTTCTCTGTGGAAGCTCAGTCCCCCTTCACTCATTCATCGTGGTCAGTCTGCACCTGGCGGTGTTTACAATTTTATTAAATGTTTTTGCATATATATACAAGTACAAAATCAAGCCCTTGGCCTCCAACCCTTAGGCTTTCTGGCCTAACAATCACATAAGCCCACCGGCTTATACAAACTTGGCTCACCAGCCTATAACATATATTTACAATTCATTTCATACATCATATTTACAACTGGGTTCGGCCTTGGGGACATTACAAACAACATACAATAATTAATCTAAAATGTGTCACAAAGATTTTTAAATGATAATTGAACTATTGCATTATTTCTTAATCTGGTAACATTTTGTTGTGGCGTTTCTATGATCTTTTGTCCCATTGCAATCCTCAATTTGATTGTGTTCTTTCTCTTAAGCTTTGAGTTCCTTTCAAATGGTTCTCTAGACGTTTTTGTCAACATTTAACACCTTAGTCTTTAGGTAATTTTCTTTTGCCTTGAATTTGATAAAAAAAACAAAGAAAATGAACACAAGTGTGAAACATAGTTAAGACACGTTGCTTTTGAGAGGAAGAAGACTATACAAATCAATAAAAACAAAAGGGGATTCAAATTTTACTTAACATGGTATCTTCTTCCTTTGATTGCTCGACTCATCTCATTCTTGAGCCATAAGTATTTTACAACGTCATTCAACCCTAATATGCTAAAATGTGGTATTAGAATATAATGGGTTTAAAACCACTTCAAGCCCTTTAATTTTTTATAAATTCATAGTCTACCTACATGCAAAGAATGCAACATATATCCAACAATTTAGTCATAAGAATTTTATGCTTTTAAAAAACATAATCATGATAAGACCCTTCATTAAAATTCAAGAATGATAAAACTTTAGTTGTGTAATAAGAAAGTGATGTATGTCAAAAGGACAAAAATGTTATCCCATAATACAATCATGACCCATTGTTACCACAGACTCAAATGTAAGCTTGATAGTATTGTAAATATCAATGTAAAATAGAATTGTCTCTTTATTGCAAAGGTGGAATTGACTCATAATTTCTAGATTGACTAGATTTTTAGTCATAGGTCCTAAAGAAATGTTTTATGATACTTTTTTCAACAAGATGCATTTACCTACACTATTATAAAGACATCTACAATGTGGTTGAGTTCAAGTATACTAAACAAGGTAGATTGGTTGAATGATGAATTAAAACAGAACTTGAAGAAGTAAACAAAAACTTGTCAAACATCTTTTTAATCATTCCCCCTCTCATGTATATAATTATCATGACTTCATAGAATGTGCAACCAAACTAGGTAACAACTCTAATTCATTGGCTCAACTATATAAGTAATACAATATGTAATGTTTAAAAAGGGAAATGTAAGTAGGGAAAGTCTTAAAAAGGGAGTCGATTCCTATTCTTGGCATTGACATTCTATGTAGTTTAATCTTAAACACTTCTTTATTACCATCATTACCTTCTATGGTTACATTAGTTTTATATATAATTCTTGAGGATGGTATTCCATTTTATCTTATAAAAAATTGTCAATATTCCACTAGGGGGTAAATATACACAAAGGTGCTTCTTGAGTAGCATGTGGGAAACATACTATACAAAGGTGCTTTTTATGTAGAAAGTGGGAACACACATTATTATTTTTTAAAGATTGTTTATTAGTTCACCACAAGCCTATAATCAAACTAGTGCATTTGAATACAAGACAAACTATGATAAGGTTAAATTTAATAAATAAATAAAATATTTGATTGATTTCTCATTTTTACTATCTATAGTGCTTCCAACACCTTCAAGCACTAGTGTTCTTTGTCCCTCTACAAGTGTGTCTCGTGCTTCCATATTGCTAGATTTCATTGATAATATTCATCTACAATGTATTCCGTTTATTTTTAATTTTTTAACAACAATAATCCAACCCCAATGAAATTAATTTGTGATTTTTTGTGGCAACCATGTCCTCACAATAGAGACAAGATCAACAAATTTCTTTATTGCATTTTACTTTACATTTTCACGCTTTTA
>ML797460.1:54989-77434 GCA_009831015.1 Picea engelmannii
TTTTTTTTTTTTTTTTTTTTTAAATGTCATTGATGCAATCCTCTATATTTTACATCTCCATGCAAAATATGATAGTGTTTTTACAAGTTGTACCATCCATGGTGCTTCACAACATTCTAAACACATCAATAATTTGAAAATAATTGGTGCACATATTTAAGCTAATGGATACCATGGAGAATCGTTATTGGAGCAATACATCTATGCACACATACTGTGAAACATAGATAGGAATGTCGTGCAATGGCAATACACAAATGGATGACAGGCACCAGTGACGTTGTCACCTTATCATATTGGTGTACTAACTTGCCAAATTTATATGTGCCAAGGATATATAATTTGTTGACATGGAATAGTAGCATTGTTGTTCGATGCTACTTATTATTTAACGCACCACTAAACACAAGATAACTATGCCATGTGAAAGCAATGCAAATGTGGATGACTTATCACATCGTATCTAGTGTTACTCTCTGACCTTAGTTGACCTTAACACATTGCCTTATATTTTGTATGTGACTAGTTGATGGTGCATTAGAGAGGATAAGTAGCATCAAGTAGTGGTCCTACATCTAAGATGAGGTGCTACATTAAAATATGTGCACAAGTGTGTGCTTTACACATTTTTAATGCACAAAATTTAACTTCCAATATTGAATGAATAATATGAATGGTAATTTAGTACAACTGTTTCTTTTTTTATATCTATATTTTTCTAATTTAGTATAATGGTTTATATTATGACATAAAACTCTAATTCAAGTTTGTTAGAGTTTCTACATATAAAAATGCACACTCACACTTAAGAAATATGTGTTTTTATTTTAAACTGTAATTTATGTCCTTGTGCCAAATGCATGTCAGATTTCACAAAATTACATGCCTAGGTCTTAACACACTTGCAATTTGAGTGATTCAAGTTGTTGAGGGTGTTTTCAATAATTTTACACTTGTCTATATATTTAGATTTTCATTTGCAAACACAAAATTGGTTGTTGTGTAAAAGAGCCAAAATGTGCCTTGTAAATTGAGAGACCCAAACAGTAGAAAGTGACCTAATGGAAATGCACACCCATGCTTCTATGTAGCTCCAAATTTAGTGATCTATATTTTCGGGTGAATTTAATAACATTATAAATCTATATATGTCATATGGAGTGCTTTTTCAAATGAATAAGGACTTCTACTTTGAATCAAGATTCGAGACTTTTTGTAAAATGGAGGGTAAAATTGTCTTATTGTAAAATGCATGCCTAAGATTCATATGACCTCCAAATTTAGTGGTTCAAATTGTGGAGTTTTGTATTTTATCATTTTACATATGTTCATACCTTTAGTTGTGCATTTTGAAACCAAAAAACCTTTGTTGTGCATAAAGGCTAAAAGTTGCCTTGTAAATGCAAAAAAATGCATAAAGGGAAAAATGCATGAAAATAGGGCATGATGAAAAATGCACACCCTAGGAAGAAAAATCCATGTATTATGTTGGTAATTTACAAGTGACAAGACTGTGGATATGTTGTAAACCCTAAAGACTGTATACTAGGGTGATTTGTGCCTAGAATTTTGTAAATGGTTGAAATATACATTGGTTTCAGATAACATGCATAAATAAATATGCATAGTTACGTTTATAACTTTGAATTGCTTTAAAAGTTATTTGAAGTTATTCTCAAATCATAACTAGAAAACATACAACATCATAAAGCCTATATATCTACATCTATAAGAAAATGTAGATTGTGATAATGAATTAGAAAGTCGTTCAACTTACTGTGCTTGAAGCTTCCCTTTTTCTTCTAGAAATTCTTCAACCTCTCAATAATTGACAACTTTGTCCTTTGATATGTTTATCTGCTCAGTAATAGGAATGCTTCCTATTTCTGCATCATCTGACATAGACTTCCAAAAGCGAATTATAAAATCAAAATCCAAACTATTTACATTAAAAACCTCTATTGATAAATGAGACCTTACTATGATAGGAATGCAAATTGAACCTTGTATAAAACTTTACCATGAAGCATAACTACATAAATGATTTAAAACTAACATAATTTTGAAATTGTATTTGTTTTTCTAGGATATATATTTTTAGGGTGAGACAAATACCCCATAATTCTTGAACTGTGTTTGTTTTTATAAGACCTATGCAATTTTTAAGGTGAGACAAACATCCTAGAACTATTGGCATTTGTTAGTCACATTACCACAGTGAACAGAGGTTAAAAACAAAGTTATGTTTTGATATTGAATATACATGATATTTATCATCAAAGAAAACTACCAGGAAATGGCATCAATAGTATCAACATGAATCTTTGGCAACAATGCACACACACCAACTAAAATGGAAAAATGAGTACTAACTACTTACGCCCATGAGCTTGATGATGCATGAGCTTGTACAACCAAATCACACATAGGCTAGTTGTTAGTTGCATTTCCAATGCAAAGAGCTGCATAAATCATAGGAGAATAAAATGTTATATGACTGAATAATAATTAAATAAATAAATAGATAGATCAATGTGTACGAGATTCTAGAAAGACTTAAGTGGAACACCTAAATGAACTTCTCTTGGTTTAGAGAATAATTTAATCTCTACTGAACAAGGTTGACCACGTGACTTTCGTTGCAACAATTTCTATTGTTGCATAAAACCCTAATTCAAGTTTGTTATAGCCTCCACATCTAAAAATTCACACTCACACTTAAGAAATATATGTTTTTTTAAATTGTAATTTTTGTAACGTAGTTTTAGTGTGTTTCCTGAGTACAAGAATAAATTCTTACAAATTGTTGGCATAAAGTAATGCGAAAACAAAATATAATAATTATTTTTGTGGAACTCTCCCCTCACCAAATTTGTTGAGTATCCATTAATATTTTTTCCAACTACTCTTATTTTTGTGGAACTCTCCCTAGCAAGCTCTCACACAACAGAGGGACGAAATGATGGAGAATTTTTCCACATCCTTCAATGTCTGCCGATAAAAACATGCACGTTTTTATCAAGCAACCACTTTGGAAGTACCTCTTCCTTTGAGGTACAAGTTAATTTTGATATTCCCAGATTTGAAGGACAGATAGATGCAGATGCCTTAGAAAAATGGTTAAATCTGCTAGAAGGTTATTTCTCTGTTCATAATTTCTCCGATAGGTAAAACATCACCTTCACACTCCTTAAGGCTGTCCCCCATGTCAAACATTGGTGGGAAACTTATTGGGAGAAAATTTCCACAGAGGATTCTAGAATATATGGGTCGAGTCCACTTGGGAATTTTTTGTGGATGCGGTAAAGGAACATTATTACCCTGTTGGAAACTATGAGGACCAGTACATGCGATTGACCACACCGCGACAAGAGAGGGGCTAAGCGGTTCTGGAGTTCACCAATACCTTCCATACCTTGCACACCAAGCTCGGTATCAAAGACTCCGAATGACATTTGGTTCTGAAATACCGTGGGGCTCTACACAGATACATCCAAACTGAAATGGATTTTCTAGACATCTCATCACTTGGTGCTGCTTATCAATATGTTGTTAAAATCGAGCAAAAATTTAAGCACCAAAACAAACGGGAGTTCAGGTATGCAAATCTAAATCCACCAAAGTATGATAAAGACACTAGCAAATTTGGGTCATTTTGCGACGACTATTTCAACGCTCTTGCAACATTATGTCATGGATATTGCGACGAATCTTGAGTTCCGCGATATGCAAATTGACAGATGGACTTAAGGGCTGGCGAGTTCAATTTTGCCATTGTTTACAGATGCTAATCCCCATCAACGATTTAACATATCTAAAACCAGAATTTTCAATACTATATTATTAATATTAAATTTTGATATTGCAGAATTTAATTAGATGAGAAAGTTTTTGCAATCTGGTCGGGCGGTTGATATAAAATTTTTCCAACAAATGAGCAATGTATAGTAAATATGTACTTTTAGAAACTATGGACAAGAGATTTTATAGAGCATATGCGGATCCCTCATTCGATATTTAACCACTTTTTTTTATCAGGGGCTCTCGGCCTGACTGGCTGAACATTGCACTTTCATTGTTCCGTATCTTCCAAGTAGCACTCGGACTTCTGCTATATGCAGATTGACAGATGGACTCAAGGGCTGACGGGTTCAAATTTTCCATTGTTTATGGATGGCAATGCCTATCAACTACCTAACATATCTAAAAACATTAATTTCAATACTAAATTATTAATATTACATATTGATGTTGCAGAATTTAAGTAGACGACGAAGTTTGTCCATTTTGGTGGACCGACTGATATAATTTTTTTTTGACAAACGAGCAATACATAGTAAACATGTACTTTTATAAAGTATGGACATGAGATTTTATACAACATATGCAGATTCCTTATTTCATACTTAGGCACTTTCTGGATGGTGGGTTTGCGGTCTGGCGGGCTGAAAATTGAGGTTTTATTATTCTGTGGCCTACAAATAACATCCAGAGACCCCGATAAACTATCTAAAAGTGCCATTGTTTACAGATGCTAATCGCTATCAACTATATAACATATCTAAAAACATTATTTTCAATACTAAATTATTAATATTAATTTTTGATATTGCAGAATTTAATTAGACGAGGAAGTTTGTACAATCTGGTCAGGCCACTGATATAAAAGTTTTCGGAGAAATGAGCAATACATAGTAAACATGTACTTTTAGAAACAAACAATATTGTAACTTCACATGCAATCCTCTAACAATTTTGCATGCAACTATTTTCTTTCATGGTAGGACTGGAGCAGCAGCAAAATCCCACAGAATAACAGATATCGGCCTCAGCAGACATGGAAAATAACACAACTGCATGTAGACCTGTGGGTGTAGGGGCTAAACATCAGAAAGTGCCCCAAATAAACAATAATAATCCAAAAAAAAAGAAAAAAGAAAAGCTCCAACAACTGTCGTTGCACCCCAACCCTGCAAGGCTGAATCAAACAAAAGAAAACAACAAGGACCAAATTTTGGCGGGTTCAAAATTGCAATTGTTTAGGGATGCTCATCCTATCTAACTTTATCTAAAAACATTATTTCCAAATACTAAATTATTAATAACTATTATTCATTCATTCAAATTATTCTAGGATATTAATTTTACCAAGTTCAACGAATAAGCAAAAATGGCAAAACAACGACCAATTTGAATTTTAAGAGCCTCTTGTTGGTATGATAGGACAGTTGCACTTCATACACTATATATTTGTTGATTTCAAATTATTTCAGAACAATAATTTGACCAAGTTCATCGATCAAGGAAATCTGCTAAAGCAAGCCACATACTACATTTGCGTCACAAAGCCATAGAAATTAGCAGGCGGATCTGCGTGCCAGCTAGCTAAAAAATTCAATTATATTGTTCCATGTCCTCTAAAGAACAGTTGGAGTTCCACGGTATACAGATTGATAGACAAATTAGATAACCAAGAACCAACCATACTTTAAATAGGTTGCAAGCAAGTTTCCATAAGGTTCCATAGAGCAGAACCCATCGACCTTTGCACCAAAAAATTTGATATACAAAGAAAAGACATCGTCGCATTTGTTTTCTCTTGCATGTGATATATGTTCCCAGTAGGAAATAATTGGGACCATGCGATATATGAGGATTATAGAGATATTGATTAAGTCCAACAAACATTCATCTGGATGTTGAACAAATATTACAGAGACACATGAGGTATTTTCGTTTCCTGCCAAAGTTTCATATATTTTATTTTTTTCGCTTCTTCAGTTGATATGCAAAATTGCATTGTCCTCATTTAAGATGAATTTTCTCTGTATCCGAAGCTTTTGCAACATGTACACACTGCTTGCCTTTCTCTGTAGATACGTTTCATACGACAACTCTGCCAACTCAGGAAGCACATTTTGTAACGGAGGTTGTTTAACCGTACAATGCACGGTTGTGTTGCCCACGGTTCCGATAACAACATTGACACAATGTCCATATATATATGGACATTTTTCACCACATCCCAGACAATCAATCATATCATCACTTATTAAAGCAGAGGCAGAAGCAACGGAATTGCAGTTTTAACATACAGGCTCAAAGGGGGTCAAGTACACATTGGCTGCAACTAAAAGACCTTCAACCTAGGAAAACAAGCAAAGGGATTAATACACTGAAGAATATAATACACGACTACACCCCCCCTCCCCTTATAAAAAAATAAATTAAACAGGCACAAAAATTTGTTGAAGGCTATTTCTATAAGCAAAGTGAGGATGATTTTGTGGATGTATATGCACAAAAGTTGTAGAGCTAGCTAGTTTCTTCAGATCCTCTACTATATCTACTCACAACTTTGTTACAAATGTTGCTTGGGTTGTCTAAAAGATCCTTTCTATAGCATCCCTCTTCTTTGTTATATTTTTGAACAACATAAGTGGAATATGCTCTCTATGCAATTGTTGTTATATTCACAAAAACAAATCTGAATACGTATCAAACAATTGTAGCTGCAACATGGAACAATGCAATATTTGTGTAACTTATCCGACATACATGCAAATGTGAAAGTAAAGGACAAAAATGAATATGAAAAACGGTACCATTGCCTTGTCATTTTCCGACTCGCCATCCTTTATATGGAGAATGTGTTGCGAGCCAAATTTTCTGGCTAGTGTGACAACAACCCCAATCGTTCTGATTGGGTAAACATCAGTGCTCTATGTAAGCTGGCTGATAGTCGAGTCTGGGACGAAGCAATATTCTGAACAAACAATGAGAATTTTTTCCACAATGCTAGTTTTGTTCAGCGAAATAATTTGATCGTAATCACCATGGTCATATACTGTTTTGGGAAACATATTAAAATTTGTAATGGATATCCCATTACGCGGCAATATATTTTTTGCATGTTTCTGGACAAGTTGTGGAGGAATAGTCAGTGTCACTGTCATCATGGTGTCCTTGTCTATCATGTCAGCATGCATAATGGATCTACTTTTGTTTGTCTTGTCCAAGTAAGTGCTATAGACAACCATCATGTCCTCGACAAACACTTGTCCACTTTGGCGGTTGTTCAAGGCCTCTATTGACAGTACTTTGGATGTTACAACTTTAGACTTGATGACATTTTTTGAACAGGAAAACTAAAGTAAATGGTAGTGTGCTACAAGTACACACATAGTTTTTGATGAACTATGGAGCCATAGTTTCACAACCACACCTCTTAGTCTGCGGAACATGCAGAACATTCGGCGTCTCGCTTGTACTTGTTGATACCTCTTGCGAGCTGCAAACCATGTATTGCAGATGGCATCAACATATCCGCCATGCCATAGATGAATATACAACCTAGGAAATATGTTTAGTAAACATAGTAAGAGCAGAGCATATGCATCTTTACCTTTGGACTTTTCGGTCTGCCGATGTCTGGGATGACTAACTGCTCATGGTCGTGTCACTAGTCCAACTTTTTTTGATGCAAGCATGTGTAGATGAACATCAAGACTAAACAAGCGTATGCATTATATATTGTCCATCGAAATGACAAAAATAACCGAAAAACTATATGCATCTGAATTTTTTAACTGGAGTAATATTTGACAGTAAACATGGCATGAGCGCAAGGCACCATGGCCAATCTGTATATCGTGGACCCCTGAAAGCCAAGGGAGAAATCTTCAACCTGCCAGCCTGGCACCCACAATCGAGAAAGTGGGTAACTATGGAATAAGGTAGGAGCAGGACCACATATGTCAAACCATTAGTCCGCCACCTGACGCATGAAGGAATTTTCGGAAAGCACACTAAGTAGATGAATTAGAAAACAAAAGGGATAATAGATAATGGAAAAAAGTAGAAATAAGGAGCGTAGAAAGGCCCATTACTATGAAGTGATCATTTTCAAGTCTAATATTATATACCCCCACCCAGTTTGTATATTTAATTTACCAGCACACTTGGTATACCTTTTAGAAGATTGTACCACAAAATCCTCTGCTGTTTCACAAAAGAATTCATCTCCCTGTCCAAGCAACCTGTTTTTTCCAAGGCAGCAACGCCGAAGATGCAATGGACACGAAGGCAAGTTAGTATGAAGACAAACTTCTAAAAGAAAAAGAAACAGGTCTATTTATCTGCCAAAGAGTCCTTCGTCCTATCCAACCATTCTATTTG
Source organism: Picea engelmannii (assembly GCA_009831015.1). NCBI lineage: Eukaryota > Viridiplantae > Streptophyta > Pinopsida > Pinales > Pinaceae > Picea > Picea engelmannii. The sequence goes on from ML797460.1 coordinate 63,168, forward strand.
TTTAAATGCAGCAATGCAGCGCAAACACAACGAACATGAACTAGCTTAGTATGACGCATGTAATCAAGATAACTTACCATATAGAGAGACACACAACTAATTTAACATATATACAGACCACAAATGAAATACAAAACAACACAATATGAAACAATAGTACAAGCATGCACCTTTCTATATCCTCTTCAGTCGTTGCAGTCAAGACTCCCTCCTTTTCGCCAGCTACTCAATTTGTTTCAATGTGGGAACACACAAAATTTAATGAACATCAATGGAAGATGGTATTCACCGGAGAACAAGCAATATGTACATACAACAAAATCGACTCAATGAACAGTCTAGAAAGGTAGAAACACGAACATTTGCGCTTCTCTATCCATGGCTGTAAATGTGTAGATTTTTTTTCCCTGCCCAAAATATATTACAAGCAACAAAATATCACGCAATTGCATGGCCGCAACTAAACAATTTCTGGTTTTCCCTGGCAATTTATCCAGATATGCCCTTTAACCATGTTATTTATCCTCTACACAAACTGTTGTGCCCACAATACAAGTTCTCAGTTTTCCGTGGAAAACTACCCAGACATGCTTCCAGACATGAAAATATAATCTTGCAGAATCTTTGTTGCACATATCATATCTCAAGCACAACACAAATTGTATCGTGCACACACCAGTCTATGTAGAGGAGAAAGAACATGCAATGTCATATCCACACATCTGACCATACATGGTTTATAAATGTAGCATGCATACATATGCTTTATTCCAACAAAAAAATAACGGATATTGTAACTTCAATTGCAATCCTCGCACAATTTTGCATCCAACTATTTTCTTTCATGGCAGGACTAGAGCAACAACAAAATCTCACAGAATAACAGATATCGGCCTCGACAAGCATGGAAAATAGCACAATTGCATGTCGACTTGTGGGTGTAGGCGTTGAACACCGTAAAGCGCCCCAAACAAACAATAACAATCCAAAAAAAAAGAAAAAAGAAAAGCTCCAACAATTACTGCTGCACCACAACCCTGCAAGGCCGAATCAAACAAAAGAAAACAACAAGGACCAAACCAGCAAGAAAGCACCAACAAGATGAACTGCACCCCCAGGGCCCCAAAGCGCAAACCCCAAGCAAACACGCAGATCCAACAACCCACAAACCAATGAACCAACAAGAACCATCGAGTCGGTGAACAATATATATGTATCTCCAACAATTACGAAACTGCACCCCAAGCACAGAAGGAACCAGAAGCATACAAGGAACATGCGACTACAAATAAGAAAACATTCTATTTGCAAACTGCAAACACTAAACAACAAACAAGGAATACAAAATGAAACTATGGCATCCAAACTTACTCCGAAACAATGAAATGTAGAAGCACAGGTCGAATCACGAGCGAAACAACAACAAGCAGCAACCGAGAAACCAGCGAAGAAGAAGCACTCACCGAACCAATAAACAATGCATCTAGCTTCAATGGCAGAACAAGGATGAAACATACACTGGCTATTGAACTGGCGGTGGACAAACAAGACTGTGCAAATTCACTGTAACTGTATAGAAAATTTCGAGGAAAAATGTACTCTGAGAAGCGTATTTACATAAACATTTAAGACTGTTAGGTTGTCTAAGGACTTCGTGGTATGCAAACATTTAGGTTGTCAGGGGTGTTGGAGGACGTTGCGTCATGTAAACATTTACGTTGTCAAGCCTATTGAGGCATCTCGGAATAAGTGTCAATACATTTCAACAAATATACATCCGCCAAAGACGTTATACACTTTGGAATTCTCAATCACTACAAAGCTTGGATATCAAAACATTTCAATATGCTTAGTACAGATCATAACCTATGGATATATTCGGCTAGCAGAAAATGCTAATACAAACATTCGAATTAAGGCTAGCATTAATCGACTTTCAACCAATATAGAGGAAACATATATGATTAAAAAATACCGTCTACAAGAAAAACTTTGGATATGTTGCCATATAGTACATTGGGAATAGCGAAGCCGACAATAAGACCTCCAATCTCTTATCCAATCATAACAGTACATATATGTTATGTGTTTTTAATTCCATAGCTCCAACAATAGGTATTGTGCAAATATTTCTGGTCAAAGGACAAACTAATATGTAGTCAACGCATTATCGATCGCTATAGTCCCTCTATGCCTACAACAAGGACTAATAAGAGAACCTCCTCCAAATACCCCAATACATTCACACATCCAAATCACATGTTCCCTCAATAATAACTACACGATCTCTATATATACCTATTCACACATTGCATATGTGGCTCCTTTATTAGGTCGACCACTATTACATATGTGTTTATTGATATGACCCCAAGGGGGACATATATGGGGTTAAATGTACATGTAATGGAGTAAACATATATGTAATAGTGGTTGGCGGAATAAATGGACCTCATTATGGGATTAAATGTATATGATATGACCCCATGGGGACATATATGGGGTTAAATGTATATGTAATAGTGGTCGACCTAATAAAGGGGTCACATGTGCAATGTGTGAATAGTTATATATAGAGATCATGTAGTGATTATTGAGGGAACATGTGATTTGGATGTATGAATGTATCAAGGTCTTTGGAGGAGGTTTTATTATTCTTCAAGGAGTTATTGTGTAATTCATCTCTATTATCTATCTTGGAGTTGTGCTCCATGCTCATATTTATTGTACATGGTGTGTACTCTGGTTTATTATGATATCATAAATATTTGGTTTCTTATGATATCTTAAGTATTTGGTTTATTGTAATCTCTCAAACAGAGAGTTGAGATGGAGATGATATCTGGGTCAATTTATGCTTTAAAATAGATTTTTTTTAGATCTAGGAGAATCGGTAATTGGATTACCTAGACGAGGCCTAGTTCAAATCCGACTAGTTACCACTATAAATTCTAGGCTAGTATTAATAGTCCATAAGTTAGTGCCTAGTAAAAAACTTATATCTTAACAAGAACCAAAACATCGGAAACACATCCATAAGAAAAATCTCACCATAAAAGTCACCTATCTTTCTAACTTTATTACAATAGACCCAGATTTCATCAGAGATTTGAACTAACATGGAGAGAATAAAACATAGACCGATGAGATTTCAATGTCTTGCTTGAGGTCGTTAGCTTTAATTTCACCATTAATTTAAAGAAAACGGAATTGTTTTCGAACTCGATGAATGTCGTTGGACACTTTAATCCGAAATGAAATATTTAGAAGTGTCTTGCACGAAGAAGAGGGTAAGAAGAAACGACAACGACCCATTTGCTTTAGGTTGAGGATTTTTATTTTCTTGGATGATTTATGAAGTTAGATGGACAACTTCTCAAATGGGTTAAGGCGGTTACATGATTCGAACAAAGGGATTTTATATAGCTGCAAAGGGGTCATTCATTCAAATGTGATTGTTGTATATACATTCTCTTTTATACTATATATATTTTAATATTTTTATTTAAAAAACACAATAATTTATTTGTGAATTGAGTTTGGAATCTTCTTAAATGGATTAAAGTAGTTACATGATTCGAGCAACTTTGGTTTCAAAAGGGACTTAGCCCTTATACAAATGTAAAGGGGTCATTAGTTAAGATATAATAATTATTATATACATTATGTTTTAATTATATGATTTTTAATATTATATAATTACACAAAGATGATATCAACATGTCTTTTTGAGATTTCAAGAGTTAATAACTCTTTTTTGACTTAAAACAAACTTTAGATTTATTCTATGAGAGGTTGTGGACTACAATATTTGTGGAGGGAGAATGATTACTTAAAATTCTATGATTGTGGATTATGTTTGGATTTTGTGTTTTTATGCGAAGAATGTTTACATGTATTATGACAAGGATTGTGGTTTACATGGATTATGATAAGGACCATGGTATTTGAGATGATGGGGAAAATAAGATATCAATTATTAATACAAATTGACATTCATTATAATGAAGAATTTTGAGAAACTACATACTACAGTGTTTAGGCTATGCCATGAGTGCCTTAAATTACATCACAGGAAAGTTGGGGTCTTATTGACAATTTTGGCGCCTAGGTGCATCCATGGTTTGGCAAGGCTCATCAATTCCATGATCATGATATCTAGGTCCCGTGACCAAGCAAACTTTATGAAGGGTGATTTCGATGAGCTCAATCAACTAAAGGCTCTAAGGCCCTTCGTCAAATTCTTAGGTAAGGCTAGCAAAATCTCAAAATTTCACCCCTCATTGCCCAAACAATGAATTTTGTTTCCTTGGCCATGCCTAATAGGTGCTACATAGATCTCCTCATCATTGTCCTACTTGAGAGTATTGATAAAAATGAAGTAGATGGGTTATTATCACTCCTACAATAAGGACATTTTGCATCCTAAATTGTGTCATCTCCTTTAGTTATTATTTTCTCTATTTTTTTATGAAATGGAGATGCAAAATAGGACGCAATAGGAAGGTGTCCTTTTTGTGTCCCTCCTTCATCCTTATTATGCATCTGTCTACCTCTCAATAACAACATGTTTGTGTCATATATTATATTATTCTTTTCACAAATATTGTGTCCTTTTAGTGTCTTCATAGGTAGGGTCCTTGTTAATAGATTTTTAGCATCTTATTGGCATCTGCATATTACCTTTAGTGTCTCTTTGCATCCTTATGGTTGTGTTTTGTGTCCTAATTGGATATTACTATTGTCGTGGGAGTCTCCTCGGTGTCTTACTAACGTCTTTGTATCATCCTAATTGTGTCTATTTAACATCCTAGGTGTCACGGTAGTGTCTTAATTGCGTCATATTGGCATCCTAATTGTGTCCTTTTAGTGTTCTACATATCTCATGAGTGTCCTAGTTGTGTCCTAATAACATCTTAGCCACATGTTTATACTCTTAGGTGTCTTCTTAGCAATCCTCATTATGCTATAAGCAATATATTTTAATGCACAATACCCCCAAAAATGAAAAGACGTCTATAAATTCATGACAATTTATATATTGTTGTCATTTTTCTCCATGTAACAAGTGATCTATTGCCACTGTGGGAAATGTGAAAGTTATGTACATGCACATATTAAAATATGTTCTCCCCTATAAGCAATTGGTCTATAGCCACCCAAGGAAATGTTAATCTTAAATACAAGAGCCAAATCAAATCAACAATCGTTTGAGGATTAATAGTTTCTTTTGTAATGTCAATTCCCGCTAGCACATTTGGTTAATGCATGGGTTTCGTTTACTAGGTGACCTGAGTTCAATACCCTTCCAATGTGTTAAGTTGGGAGGAGACACCCAAAAAATCCAGCCATGTTAAGGGTTGGTGCAGCCCAGGCCAGGTGAGATCCCCAGGTGATTTTGATGGCTTAGATGCCCTTGGGTTGTGGTTTCTTAACCAATGGTTGAAATGTTGGCCTTGCAAGTGACACCATTTTCTAACAAACAAAAAACAAAAAATAGTTTCCTTTGTCATCATCATCATTATCCTCTGAAGCATGAACATCTTCTTCTTCTTTTGGAGGTCATTGTAGGAACATAATAAAAGATGAAATTAACACTTGGAATGAACAACAAGCTAGTACACAATGTTTATTACAAGGACTTAATTCTTTCACATTAGACAAAAATAATTACATTTTACATTGGATGCCACGAGTTACATGTCCCTCGCCATCTTTGCATATCTCTTCTTTAGGGTATATTTCAATTATTTTGTTGGCTCATGCCCATAATCCTTCCATTATATTTCCATAAGAGAAACCCATAAATAATTGCCAATACRCAACTRATACAYAATCACCTACCRACTATTTTTAATGAATACTTATAATAWATGAAATCATAACTTACAAATTTGCCTCTAATGAGTTTTTTGCTTGATTGGCRAAAAACATGTGTAATTATCGTCTTGTTCTCTTAGAATCTGATATGTATAAGAGAAATAAAATGATATTAACAACATGCAATAATTAATCTAAAATGTGTCACAAAGATTTTTAAATGATAATTGAACTATTGCATTATTTCTTACCCTGGTAGCATTTTGTTGTGGCGTTTCTATGATCTTTTGTCCCATTGCAATCCTCAAGTTGATTGTGTTCTTTCTCTTAAGTTTTGATCTCCTTTCAAATGGTTCCCTAGACGTTTTTGTCAACATTTAAGACCTTAGTCTTTAGGTAATTTTCTTTTGCCTTGAATTTGATAAAAAAAAAACAAAGAAAATGAACACAAGTGTGAAACATAGTTAAGACACATTGCTTTTGAGAGGAAGAAGACTATACAAATCAATAAAAACAAAAGGGGATTCAAATTTTACCTAACATGGTATCTTCTTCCTTTGATTGCTCGACTCATCTCATTCTTGAGCCACAAGTATTCTACAACACCATTCAACCCTAATATTCTAAAATGTGGTATTAGAATATAATCGGTATAAAACCATGGGTTTAAAACCACTTCAAGCCCTTTAATTTTTTATAAATTCATAGTCTACCTGCATGCAAAAAATGCAACATATATCCAACAATTTAGCCATAAGAATTTTATGCTTGTAGAAAACATAACCATGAGAAGACCCCTTCATTAAAATTCAAGAACGATAAAACTTTAGTTGTGTAAGAAGAAAATGATGTATTTCAAAAGGACAAAAATGTTATCCCATAATACAATCATGACCCATTGTTACCACAAACTCAAATGTGAGCTTGATAGTATTGTAAATATCAATGTAAAATAGAATTGTCTCTTTTATCGCAGAGGTGGAATTGACTCATAATTTGTAGATTAACTAGATTTTTGGTCATAGGTCCTAAAAGAATTTGATTTATGATACTTTTTTCAACAAGATGCACTTACCTACACTATTGTAAATACATCTACAATGTGGTTCAAGTATACTAAATAAGGTAGATTGGTTGAATGCTGAATTAAAAAAGAACTTGAAGAAGTAAAAAAAAACTTGTCAAGCATCTTTCTAATCATTCCCCCTCTCATGCATATAATTATCATGACTTCATAGAATGTGCAACCAAACTAGGTAACAACTCTAATTCATTGGCTCAAGTATATAAGTAATACAATATGTAATGTTAAAAAAGGGGAATGTAAGTGCGAAAACTCCTAAAAAGGGAGTCGATTCCTATTCTTGGCATTGGCATTCTATGTAGTTTAATTTTAAACTATCATTACCTCCTATGGTTACATTAGTCTTACATATAATTTTTGAGGATGGTATTCCATTTTATCTTGTAAAAAATATATGATTAAAAATTGTCAATATTCCACTAGGGGGTAAATATATACAAAGGTGTTTCTTGAGTAGCACGTGGGAAACACACTATACAAAGGTGCTTTTTATGTATCAAGTGGGGACACACACTATTATTTTTTAAAGATTGTTGATTAGTTCACCACAGGCTTATAATCAAACTAGTGCATTGGGATACAAGACAAACCATGATAGGGTTAAATTTAATAAATAAATAAAATATTTAATTGATTTCTCATTTTTACTATTCATAGTGCTTCCAACACCTTCAAGCACTAGTGCTCTTTGTCTCTCTACAAGTGTCTTGTTGTCTTGTGCTTCCAAATCGCTAAATTTCACTGATAATATTCATCTACAATGGATTCCATTTATTTCTATTTTTTCAACAACAATCCTGCCACTCCAATGAAATTAATTTGTGATTTTTCGTAGCAACCAATGCCCCACAATAGAGACAAGATCAACAAATTCCTTTACTACATTTTACTTTACATTTTCACGATTTTAATTTTCCAATGTAATTTGCAAACTCTTTTTTTTTTTAAATGTCATTGGTAAAACCTTCTATATCTCTATGCAAAATATGGTAGTGCTTTTACAGGGTGTGCCATCCATGGTGCTTCACAACATTCTAAACACATCAATAATTTGAAAATAATTAGTGCACATATTTATTGCACTATTTGATAAGCTAATGGATGCTATGGAGCATCGTTATTGGAGCAACACACACTGTGAAACATAGGTAGGAATGTCTTGCAATGGCAAAACAGATATGGATGATTGAGGACACCAGTGACGTTGTTACCCTGTCACATCGGTGTACTAACTTGCCAAATTTATATGTGCATAGGATATATGACGTGTTGACGTGGAATAGTAGCATTGTTGTTCGATGCTACTTATTATTTAATGTGCACTACTAAACACAAGATAGTTATGCCATGTGAAAGCAGTGAAAATGTGGATGACTTATCACATCGTCTCTAGTGGTACTCTCTTACCTTAGCACATTGCCTTATATTTTGAATGTTACTATAGTTGATGGTGCACTAGAGAGGATAAGTAGCATCAAGTAGTGGTCCTACGAATTATTCCATGTGCATTGAACTCTATAACTACACACAAAGGTGTCTAGACATGTCGATGTGTTCATAAAAGTTTTTTCAATTTAATGCTTGCATCAATGCATTTAGGGATGATGCAATGCACCATATATGATGCTATCAAACATCCTCAATGCATCAGATTGGCAAAGAACATGCCTCACTCTCACAATACACTAATGTGGTCTATAAAATATAATTCCACTTTGTGTTTATTCATATTAGAACACCTGTATTAATGCAAATGTGTATAACCTCATATATACTAAATTGTAAAAATAAGGTGCACCAAAGATGATGCATTATATATATAAAAAAAGGCGCTACATTAAAATATGTGCACTAGTGTGCTTTACCTTTACACATTTTTAATGTAAAAAAATTAACTTCCAATATTGAATGGTAATTTAGTACAATTGCTTTTTTTTTTATATCTATATTTTTCTAATTTATTACAATGGTTTCTATTATTGCATAAAAGTCTAATTCAAGTTTGTTAGAGCTTCCACATCTAAAAATGCACACTCAATGTTATTGGATAAATCAGTAAATACAGACATAAACTAATCTCTCTAGATCCACCTAGATCTAGAAAAAAACACGATAGGACATGGCGCTTTCCCTAGGCTCTAATCATTGAATTTACTACTAAACCAAAGACGAGAGACATACCTTTAAGTGTCGCTTCCTTATATCTTTGTTGTTCCTGTTTCGCTCCGGTGCTCTTGTGACACTGATCCTGCAGTGAGACACAAACCAACCAAAGTGAAAGAGGAAAAAGTATATTCAATGACAACCTATGCATATGATCAAGGAATTATGCAATAAAATAAGATAACTCTATGGGAAAGAAGCATACCATTGTATTATATTAATAATAGGAAGAGATATTACAACCGGATGCCTTGATGTCGTAAGGTTCCTTCCAATAGTTCCTTGCTTCCCACACACTTCTTGCTCGAATGGATTCTAAGACTGTGTATCTGATAGCTACTCACAATCTATCTTGACAAAGAAAAGCTCAAAGCCAACAAAAATTTTCCAAGCTCAATCCAACTAAGTTTCTCCATGAGAGCTCCTCTCCTTTTATAAGTTGAAAAGGATAAGGTGAGGAGGTTAGGATGATCCCACTAAATCATGAAAGCGAGTAAGATCCAAACCGTTCGGAGGCCACCTCACCATAGAAGTTTCTCCTTCTAGAAGCATTGAGAAGATGCATGTTTTTCCCACGTGCAAAGGCCACCGCACCGTAGCTATAGTGCAGCCTGCAAAAACTCTGCGACCTAGCTATAGTGCAACCTACGGAAATCAGGCATTTTCGCACCCTATGTATAGAGCAACCTGTGGAAATCCTCCTTATTAGGGTTTTTACAAAGGAAAATCCAATTTCTTCTCTCAGGTAAAGTTCTTCTCCCTTCTTTCTTCAGGAATTCAGGCCACTAACCCCTCTGAAGGCAACATATAGGTTTACATCATTAACGGTCATAGTGGTGACGAAAATAATGTGTAACTCTCACACTTAAGAAATACATGTTTTGTTTTTAAATTGTAATTTCTGCCCTTGTGCCAAATGCACGCTAGATTTCACAAAAATGCACGCCTAGGTCTTAACACACCTGCAATTTGAGTGATTCAAGTTGTTGAGGGTGTCTTAGATAATTTTACACTTGTCTACATATTTAGATTTTCATTTGCAAACACAAAATTGGCTGTTGTGTAAAAGAGGCAAAATCTGTGTTGTAAATTGAGAGACTCAAACAGTAGAAAGCGACCTAATGGAAATGCACACCCATGCTTCTATATAGCTCCAAATTTAATGATCTATGTTTTGGGGTGAAGTTAATAAAATTATAAATCTATATATGTCATATGGAGTCATTTTTTAAATGAATAAGGACTTCTACTTTGAACCAAGATTCAAGATTTTTTGTAAAATGGAGGGTAAAACCGTCTTACTGTAAAATGAATGCCTAAGTTTCATATGACCTCCAAATTGAGTGGTTCAAATTGTGGAGTTTTGTATTTTATAATTTTACATGTGTTCATACCTTTAGTTGTGCATTTTGAAACCAAAAACTCTTTGTTGTGCATAAAGGCTAAAAGGTGTCTTGTAAATGCAAAAAAAATGCAAAAAGGGGAAAATGCATGACAATAAGACATGATGAAAAATGCACACCCTAGGAAGAAAAATCCATGTATTATGTTGGTAATTTACAAGTTACAGGACCGTGGATATGTTGTAAACCCTAAAGACTGTATACTAGGGTGATTTGTGCCTAGAATTTAGTAAATGGTTGAAATATACATTGGTTTGAGATTACATGCATAAATAAATATGCATTGTTATGTTTATAAATTTGAATTGCTTTGAAAGTTATTTGAAGTTATTCTCAAAGCATAACTAGAAAACATACAACATCATAGAGCCTATATATCTACATCTATAAGCTAATGTAGATTGTGATAATGAATTAGAAATTTGTTCAACTTACTGTGCTTGAAGCTTCCTATTTTCTTCTAGAAATTCTTCAACCTCTCGATAGTTGACAACTTTGTCCTTTGATAGGTTTGTTTGCTCAGTAATAGGAATGCTTTCTATTTCTGCATCATCTGACATAGACTTCCAAAAGTGAATTATAAAATTAAAATCCAAACTATTTACATTAAAAACCTCTATTGATAAATGGGAACTTACTATGACAGGAATGCAAATTGAACCTTGCATAAAAATTTACCATGAAAGATAACTACATAAATGATTTAAAACTAACATAATTTTGAAATTGTTTTTGTTTTTCTAGGATATATGCAATCTTTAGGGTGAGACAAATATGCCACAATTCTTGAACTGTGTTTGTTTTTATAGGACAAATGCAATTTTTAAGGTGAGGCAAACACCCTAGAACTATTGACATTTGTTAGGCACATGACCACAGTGAACAGAGGTTAAAAACAAAGTTATGTTTTGATATTGAATATACATGATAATTTATCATCAAAGAAAACTACCAAAAAATGGCATCAGTAGTATCAACATCAATCTTTAGCAACCGTGCACACACACCAACTAAAATGGAAAAATGAGTACTAACTACTTACGTTGTTACGAGGGAAAAACTCTCTATGGACAAGGGTAAACCACAACAGACAAGTATGACTACAGAAATCAACTCAATTCCAACATATGCTATACAAACTAATGCACAAGATAAGAAAGAGGCCTACCTTGATCCAACGTTTGATGATGTTCCATCGTTGAGCACTTCGACCCAAAGCTTTATACCTGCAATAAGTTCTTAACAGACGAGAAGAGCAAGTATATAGTGATGATATAAAGGGGTTAGCACATCAGATAGCATAATACATTAATGAACATTACAAACACGCCCATAGATAATAATCATACATTTGCAATATACCAATAGGACAGGAAAGGAGTATTTCTATTAATAATTAATCAGCAGAAGTGACAACATTACAGACTTCCGTGTCAACACGGTTTGAAACCAAGAAACCAAGTTCCTTCCAATTGGGCCTCCACCACTTCAATCCTCCACCAAAGGCAAGCTCATAGGAGAGAGTCAATGAGGTTCTCTCAACAATAGGGAAAGAGCTTGGGGGCTGAACATTGTGTTCATACTTGAGGGACAAAGGCATGCAGACTCAATATGAAGCAATTTCTCCAGAGTAACTTTGCTCTCAAAGTTGAATTCTTTCTCCTCTTTTCCATAGCTCGAAATTGTGCTCTTATAGCCTTCACAATGCAACTGAAGGGTCGAGTCAGAACGTTTCTAGTATATGGAAGGCCAAGGATCAGAGATCTCTTGTCATGACATGGAAACCCGACTCCATTTTTGTATTTTCTCTCACAAATCCCGATGTACACCGGCTGTAGTGGAGCAGCCAGCGTATACGCATCTTGCATAGCTGATAGGGAGAGTATATCTGAAAAAATGTATATATTTTAGCTCTGGATTCATCAAAAAGGGATGACAAGTCTGCATAGGGAAATGGAAAAAGGCCCTTTGTGCAAGATAGCAATGGTGAGGCAAATCTTGCTATAACAGATGCCCCCTAATGTGTGAGATCAGAGGAGTATCTGTGATGGCCAAAATACATTATAAATAACCCAGAAGTGGAGTGGTAGAGGACCAGTTGGACGTACTCAATTGTTCATTACATTCTGTATTGACTTTGAATACATGGTTGCCAAGAATACAATGCAGATCCATGTGGAAAATATACCAAACAAGTGTTCATGGCCATGAATAGGCAAATACAAATACGATTGCATACCAAAAGTTGTCATAGTCACGAACAAGGCCCAGTGAAACCAGTCTCAAGATCAATATGAAGATATCTGTATACCATGGAGTACAATCTGATCTCCCATGATTACTAAAGTCGAACATGTGTTGGTCCAATGAAAGGGAAGCAATAGCTCAGGAAAGATGCGGCCACGTAGTGATGTCTTCAAATCTTCTACACTATCCACCAAGGGTGCAAGTCTACATTATGTGAATAAGGGAGTCGAGGTCGAACACAATGAGACATCGTTTGATTACCAGTCATTGATGTATACCGTTAACAAACGTGAGACAACCTACCAATAATGAAAGTAGGTATCAAGGCACCGAGTACATTCCTACAAGTGTAAGGCATGTCCATACAGAGCCTTACCAAACAAAATCTAGATATAGAAATGCTATAATAATTTATTTTCTGTTCTCTATTCAGCATAATAACAATTCACTATTCAGCAGAATTTAAAAATGAAGCATGATAATTAATAACATGTTCAACATAAAAAAAAAATGAACAAAATAACAATAATGAACACAACATAATAATGATAATAAATACCTCAAACTAATGTTGTTCTGAAACTTTGCCCAAGATGAAGCTCTGCCCAAAACTGACTAACCTCCCAGCCACCTAGGAACAACCTATCTGGCTCCTTATCCCTATGATTCCTTATGGTTTTCTGGCCCCCGAGCCCAAAATTCCCAGCAACAGGTGCCCCCTGTGAAAGTCCTCAAGTCTGTAAGCATGAAACAGTTGCATAACAGATACATAGTCTCCACTCCTCCTCCCTTTTCCTTCCTCCAATATGAAAATATTACCTCCAAACAAAAGAAGACCCCCTTCCTAAGTGTTCCCCCTTGCCTTATCCTCCTTTCCTAATTATTCACTGCCTTATCCCCCCATTTAAACCTCAACCAACTTATCCCCCATTAAGTCTCAACCACCTTATCCACCCCTCCATAAATGGGTCCATCTACCTATACAATTGTATTATTAACTAAGTCTTCATAATAAACATTAATAATTCATTAAACTAATATTAATTAAACAAATATTTAATCATGATAATTCATTAATTAAACTAATATTCATTAAACAAATATTTAATCATGATAATTAATTAATTAATTAGGGTTGTTACATACACCCACCCTTCAGGAAACTTCGTCCCGAAGTTAAAGTAATTTATGATACAAGGGAAATGACACATGGTTCACACATTCATATCCAATAAACAACATTATCAGTAAGTAAGCCAAGAAAACTCATACATACTAGTGTACATGTGTAGCTAGTACATACAAGTCTCGTGCATGTACTAATAACAATAACTATCACCTCTATAGTAATTTATGTATGCATCCAATCCAATCAACAAGACTATTCATTTTATAAAGGATAATAAGCCAATCAAATGTTTGTGAAATCCCTTAATTACAATAATCTAGCTCAACAATGTTTATTTAGACAATTGTAGTTCAGTTAAGTAATCATGAATATACGTATATACACATTTTCTTTTCAGAAGGAAAAACAATAAATTCCACCA
>ML797460.1:77790-108312 GCA_009831015.1 Picea engelmannii
CACATACAAAGATTCATACCATATTGTTTCTCAGTCGGTGGTCATGACATCCACTTTTATTACCATTATCCCTTGGCTATTTCATAGCCCATTGACCTGCAAATTAGTCTATAACACAAACTCATACATATCTATGCATTATCGTAATGTAAATGCATTCGACCATAATCTCAATTCGGTATCCACGTACCAACAATTTTAATGTCAAAATTTACAAGTTAGAAATAGACCTCATAATATCCCCATAATTTAATTAACGTTACCCGTTGATAGAATTTTCATTGACATAATAGATTGCATCATATCCACCATCATTCACATAACGTTAAGCATTCATAGATTTCACATTCACATAATAGTTCACATCATATCCATCATCATTCAAGTGACATTTAAACATTTATATAATTTACATCCACATACTAGATTGCATCATATTCATCATCATTCAAATAACATTTAAACATTCATATAATTTACATCCACATAGTAGATCGCATCATATTCATCATCATTCAAATAACATTTAAACATTCATAAAGGTCCATACTTCTTAAAAGTTCAAGTGTATCATTAATAGTTTCACAATGAATAGAAAATAAAGGTGATTAGGCCTTAGGTAATCCTAGCTGTCTAAGTCAAAAGGTGGTGTTACATACACCCAACCTTCAAGAAACATATTCTCAAGGTGGTCAAAAAAGTGAGGGATAATCTCGTCGTAATGTCTCGGCATCTTCCCAAGTAACATATCCCGGACTATACTTGTCCCACTGGACCTTAACTTTGTCTACCAGATGGTTCCTGAGCTGCCGGACTCTACAATCCAATATGAGTAACGGTTCTACCGTGAGGGTTACAGTGTCTGATACTTGCAATTCCTTCCAATTTAGTTTATGGGATTCGTTAGAAACATAATGACGTAGAACAGATACATGAAAAACATTATGAGTTTTATGCAAGTGGGGTGGCAGTACGAGATGATAGGAAATTGGTCCAATTTTCTCTTAGATTTCGAACAATCCTATAAATCGAGGTGACAACATTGTCCCCTTCCCGAACCAAATGGTACTCGTATTAGGCCTGATACGAATGAAAACCTGATCTCCCACTTTAGAACTTCGGTCAGTCATGTGTGCATCCACATAACTTTTATGTCTTTCATGTGCTTCCTTTAGTCTCTGCCTAATCTGAATCACTTGTTCCTCCATCTCTTGAATCGATTCTAGCCCAACTGTCACTCGATCTTCTAATCTCTCCCAACTCAATGATGTTCTTCATGGCCTTCCATACAAAGCTTCGTAGGGTGGCATTTTGATGGAGCTATGAAAATTGTTATTGTAGGCGAACTCTACCAAAGGTAGGTACTTCTCCCAATGGGTTTGATTATCCATGGCATACATCCTAATCATGTCTTCCATAACCTGATTTACTCTCTCGGTTTTCCCATCTGTTTCAGGATGATAAGTTGTGCTTAAGTTCAACTGAGTCCCCAACGCTGAATGCAAACTTGTCCAAAACCTAAAAGTGAATCTAGAGTCCCTGTCGAAAATGATCTTCTTGGGTATCTTGTGCAAATGGATGACCTCACTTACAAACACACGTGCCACATCAGTAACATCGTAAGTGTCTCTAACCGAAATAAAATGAGCACTCTTGGTTAACTTATCAACTATTACAAGAATGGAATTGTATCTATGATATGTGAGCGGCAACCCCACAACAAAATCCATAGAAATGACTTCCCACTTGGACATAGGAACATCATGTGGTTGTAGGAGACTTGTTAGGTGATGGTGGTTGGCTTTCACTTGTTGACACTCTAGGCACTTGGCGACGAAATGGACTACATCACGCTTCATGCCTACCTAGAAGAGGAGCTTCCTCATGTCTGCGTACATTTTCTTCACACCCGGATGCACAGAATAAAGTTCTCTATGGGCTTCCTTCAGTATGATGCTTCAAATATCCCCACCTCTAGGGATGTACATCCTTCCTCGATATCTTAATAGTCCATCTACTTCCAGGCTATATCCATCATGATTTGGATCTAACTGCCTCCCACTCTCGAGGTTTGAAGTAATCTTTAAATACCAACTGTATCCAAGGAGTTGTGTCAACACACATTCCCTTAGATTGACTTTTAAGGGTACCAAGGAGAAGACACATGGTCTCCTACTCAAGGCATCCGCGACCACATTTTCTTTTCCCTTGATGTATGAAATACCAAAATCGTACTCACTTATAAACTCACTCCATCGCCTCTTCCTGGCATTAAGATCCCTTTGGGTGAAGAGATGTTTTAAACTTTCATGGTCCATTTTGAGCTCAAAGTTTCGCCCCACTAGATAGTGCCTCCAAAGTTTCAGAGCTAGCATTACAACTGCCAACTCTAAATCAGGGGTAGCATAAATCTCTTTGTGTTTCTTCAACTTCCTTTATGCATAAGCTATCACTCCTCCTTCCTGCATTAGCATGGCCCCCAACCCTTGCTTCGAGGCATCTGTGCAGACTATGAAGTCCTTTTCCATATCCGACACTCGTAGAATTGGTGCACTAGTTAGTAACCTCTTAAGTTCGATGAATGCACTATCACATTCTTTTGTCCATTCATACCTGACCCCTTGCGCTGCAAAGTGGTGATGGGTTTCGCTATTCTAGAGAACCCTTCCACAAATCTTCGATAGTAACCTGCTAGCCCCATGAAACTTCTTACCTCATGAGCATTTTTCGACACTGACCATTCCATAATGGCCTTTACCTTTTCTGGGTCCACAGAGATTCCTTCATTGTAAATGATATGACCTAAATAGTGAATTTGTTTATGGAAGAAGGAACACTTCGACAACTTCCCATACAATTTGTTCTCTCTAAGGTAGGACAACACCACTCGCAAGTGTTCCTCATGCTCTCTTTCATTCTTGGAATAGATGAGGATGTAATCTAGAAAGACTTGTACAAAACGGTCTAAGCACTTCCGGAATACACCGTTCATGAGGCTCATGAATACTGCTGGCGCATTGGTTAATCCAAAAGGTACTAAAACGAAATCGTAATTCCCAAACTGAGTTTGAAAGGTAGTTTTAGGAATATTGCCTCCCTTAATCCTTAACTGGTGATACCCTTATTGCAAATCAATTTTTGAGAATACCATTGCTCCTTTCATCTGATCAAAGAGATCATCTATTCATGGTATAGGGTACCTATTTTTCACTGTAGCATGGTTCAAGTCCCTGTAATCTATACATAGTCATAAGAAACCATCCTTCTTCTTCACAAAGATTACTGGTGCACCCCAAGGTGAGACATTGGGATTTATTAGCCCTAATTCGAGTAGCTCTTTCAACTGCATCTGCAACTCACAAAGTTCTAGCACTGTCATCCTATACAGAGTCTTGGAAATTAGTTCTGCCCCAGGTTTTAGCTCAATAGTCAAATCAAGCTCCCTCTCAGAAGGTAACCCTGACAACTTGTTCAGAAAAACATCCTTAAACTCTGACAATACTGGGTACTCATCCAAGGAGGGTCCTTTCCTTCCATTCACTGCTTCCACTACATAAATTCGACGCCCTTGCCTTATGCACCGCTTAACCTTCATAGTTGAGATAAAGCTAGAGACACTTTTCTCCGTACACTGTGGATCTCTACTGGCCTTCCTTCATCGTCAACACAAAGCACCTTTTTTGCGAAACAATCTACCATAGCTCGATGGGCTTCTAACCAATCCATTCCAATGATTAGGTCATATGTCCCGAGAGCAGTGACATATACCTTCAACCTGGTAGTACACACTCCCAGGTCTACTAGACAATTATCAATGCTAGGTCCTACCACTTGTTTTTCCCCCGAAGGCATCTCGACTTGTTTAAAGTCGTCGTGCTCGTAGGTTGCCAACCCACTCTTTTCTAATGCAGAAGGTGAAATAAAACTATCTGTAGCACTAGAATCAAATAAAATTTTAACATTGATATAATTTAGCGTACCTAACGAATCCACCACTGTGGATTGATGTTCTGCCTGGCGATTATTAACTGCTGCATAAATCTTGTGGCTACCACTTGCTCTTCCCATCGGTGCCTTTCCTTCTCTATGCACAAATCCTGCTTGCAACTATGGGCATTCATGCTGGTAATGGGGTCCTCCACATCCCCAACATGTAACATGAGATTGAACCTGTGCACTGCTCTATGACGGTCTCTGAAATGAGTTCCTTCCCCTGGAACCCCTGCCCCTACTAGATGCTCCCTGAGAAGGTCATGAACCTGCCTGTGTCGTTGGTGATGAATGGGATGCTGTACTCGTTGCCATTGAAATACCTATGGCAACTGTCCTTGGCGCGACTCTATTATCATAAGGAGGTGGCCTAGAGATCCCTCCCCTGGAGAAGGTCCTAGGGGCCTTCCCCACAAATCTAGGATGATGTGGAAAGGTCGATCTCATACCTCCATTTAAGTTCATGTGTTCATCAGCATAACATGCATTTTCAACTGCTTCCGCTATTGAAGATGGTTTCCACATCCGTACCATGGCCCTTATCTTAGGGTTTAACCCATAGATAAAGCATTTTGCCTATCGTTGATCATTATCCATGTACGAAACATATTTTACCAATTCCATGAACTTGATCTCATACTCTTCCACTGTCATGTTTCCCTGTACTAGAGCATGAAATGTTCCCACCTGTTGTTCCTTGTAGTAAGCTGGTAGATATTTCCTTCAGAACCTTTCCTCAAAAAGTTCCCAAGAGACGGTGTCTGGGGTAAGGTGCAACTACCTCTCCAGGTTGCCCCACCAATTCAAGGCACTGTCCCTCAACTGAAAAATCGCTATTTTCGCCTTTGATGTGGAAGCATAGTCTCTTAAGGAGAAACATTGTGTCATTCCTTCCAACCATGCCTCTGCACGTTCACTGACACGACCCCTGGCAAACTCTAGAAGTTTGATCTTTTGTAGTTCTCTAGTGATGTCCTTGGGTGGAGGCCCTCCCCTTGAATCCCTCGACGCTTTAGGTTTACCCTCTCCAGATGGTGGGGGCTCCACTTCGATCCCTGCTGGTTGACGCCCCTTTAAAGTCTCATTTATGGCCTCCAAAGAGCGCAAAATGAGAGCTAATTCAGGCGATGGTAGTGGTGGCGTTGGCGGTCCTTGCGACGATGCCCCTCGACCTCGATTTCCTCGAGTCCTAACCATCCTGTACAATTGAATCTGCATCAACCAAATGTTTGTCAGGGAAGAGTCTAAGGTAACTTGCATTCGCACAACTTATACTTGAAAACATAGGGTTAGAAGTAAGTTTTTTTTTTACTTGTCTGTAAACAAACATTACTCTCTTTAGGGTAAGTGGCTAGGTCGGGGTCGAAAGCTTCTAAGCTTGATGTCTTTGCCTAAGAAAACTACTAACTCTCTCGCCTTAATCAACACATTTAATCTAATCCAAAAAATAAATTGTATTAGTATCATAATGTTATGTTAATTATTAGATATTATTAAATATGTTAATGTTAATTACACATTTAATTAATTAATCATTCAAATCACTAGTTAATTAATTTTTGAATGATTAATTAATTACTATTATCAATGCTTTGAAATAAAATTAAAAATTGAAATTAATCATTTAAAATTAAAACTAAAATTGAAATTAAACATTCAAAATTTAAATTTAAAACAAAAAAAAATGTTTTAAATAATTAAAACCCAAAGGGTTAAAATTAAATTAAAATAAAAAAATAAAATTAATAATAAAAAAATAAAATAAAATAATAATGATAATAAAAAAATAAAAAAATTTAAAATAAAATAAAAATCAAAGCCAGGGTAGGTCCTCGCATGAGGTCCACTTGCCCCCGTCCTCTTTTCCTGCCTGTCCAAGCATATAATAAAATAATAATAAAGAAAAACAACTACTCAAACCCTACCCGGCATGTAGAGCCCTCATTCTTATCTGCACAACCTCGACTACACCTCCCTTCTGCTCTGTGCATAATTGACCTCTCCTCTATTGTACACACACTATCGAGTTTAGAGGAGGGGGTGGCCTCGACCCCCATGACCGACCGTTAGGAGGGTATGACCATGGCCGCCAGGCCTGCTCGTGTTATCATCGTTGGTATTCAGGGCTGTACATATGGCCTGGGGTTTGGCTACTACCACCTACCTGCCTCGGCGGGGCTCCTCTTGGCTCCTGGCTTGTGACTTGGGTGCTTGGTCTTGGTCGGCCACGTTGTGTACAACGCTCGACCCGTGGGCTTTTGGTTTCGACCGTTTTGTGTTGTGTTGCAGGTTCTTGGCTCGGTGCTTTATGGTTGACGCCCTTTGTGGGCTTTATGGATGGCGCCCTTGGCAGAAAAATTAAGTTGTTGATGATATATATATCAGGTCAGGGTTTCTATTCCCACCGAATGCTAGATACCCATGGCTTTTCCTTGCAGTTTCTCCCTTGTCCATGGTTTGGCGCTTTGATTTGGGCTTTGGTGTCTTATGTGTTAACTTGTTATTCATCCCATGGGTGTATCATTGGCTTGGTATGGGTAGGGTGTCTGCCTGCTACCTACGATCTCAACGCTTGTTGGATTTTTCAAGGCACGTTGGTGTTGGACAATTATTCAAGGCACTTGGGCTATGCTATTAGCTGTGTGAAGGGCGATTCCACCCAAAGATGTATGCTTAGAAGGGATTGCTAAAATCATTAGAGAGGCCAACATATGGACCGACTGCTTCTAGCTTCCCCGCTTGGAAATGCTTGGCTCTTGAGCTGGGCTTTGGTGCTTGTGCACTAGTTTGGTGCTTATGCTTGTGCATGGGATGCGTAGTGTAACAGAATTTGGTCCATGAGCTCTCCTCCTCGTGGCTTGCACTGAGTTGTTGATTTTTGTTATGTGTTGTTTTAATGTGCTAATAGTAGACTTCTCCTTGGTGGCTTGGTGTATGGTTGTTGGCTTTGATTTGTGATGTGTTTCTAACTTGTGTGTTGTGTATGGTAGGTGCGCTAGGTTCGATGGCTGTGGATTTGGAGATTGGGCCTACGTAGTGCAATGAAGCACCCATTGTGGGCTCCTCCTCCATGTGACTGAGTGCTTTGGGTGATTATATGATAGCTTGGGTTTAGCAAATAATGCCCTTTGTGGGCTCCTCCTTCGTGGCTTGGCGCTAGGTCTCGACTTTGGGCATTTATTTATTTATATTCAAATGAATAAGATATTTATATAATGTAGTATAGCTTTACATATGATATTATTATGTATATAACATAATATATAATTTATATGTTATATAAATGTGTTATAATATAAAAAAAAACTGAACACATTTTGTTTTTAAATTAAGTTTTTTTTTTTTTTTTTTAAGAAATTTTGACCCCATCTAATGCTTATTTTATGATGTCTTTCTTTGTCCTTTGCAGGTGAAAGTTGTTACAAGTAAACAGGTGGTTTGGTGGCTGAAACTAGAGATGGGAGGATGAAACAGCTCCAGGACTCCTTCATGCTACATCTTAAGCTATTTCATAATTCTTATTAGTGTTTTCAGGGTTATTCAAGGGTTTATTAGTGGAAATTTAAGGGTTTTCTGGGTTATTTCAAGTTTATTTATAGGGTTTCTCATTGGAAATTTTAGGGTTTTCTAGGTTGATGTAAAGGGTTTTAATAAAGGTTGTAGGTTATGAGTTGTTTGAGGGAACTATTTGCATAACCTTCAATCATGTGAGTGGTTAAGCCCAGGTTTCAGTTTTGAAACTGGGCTCTGATACTATGTGTAAGTCCTGTCCATACAGAGCCTTACCAAACAAAATTTAGATATAGAATTGCTATAATAATTTCTTTTATGTTCTCTATTCATCATAATAACAATTCACTGTTCAACAGAATTTAAAAATGAGAGCAACATGATAATTAATAACATGTTCATCATAAAAAAAAAATGAACAATATAACAATAATGAACACAGCATAATAATGATGATAAATACCTCAAACTAATGTTGTTTTGAAACTCTGCCCAAGCTGAAGCTCTGCCCAAAACTGACTAACCTCCTAGCTAGCTAGGAACAACCTATCCGTCTCCCTAGCCCCAGGATTTCTTATGGTTTCCTGGCCCCCGAGCACAAAATTCCCATCAACAGGTGCCCCCTGTGAAAGTCCTCAAGTCTGTAAGCATGAAACAGTTGCATAATAGATACACAGTCTCCAATCCTCCTCCCTTCTCCTTCCTCCAATATGAAAATATTACCCCCAAACAAAAGAAGGCCCCCTTCCCGAGTGTTTCCCCTTGCCTTATCCTCCTTTCCTCATTATTCACCGCCTTATCCCCCCATTTAAACCTCAACCACCTTATCCCCCATTAAGTCTCAACCACCTTATCCCCCCCTCCATAAATGGGTCCATCTACCAATACAATTGTATTATTAACTAAGTCTTCATAATAAAAATTAATAATTCATTAAACTAATATTAATTAAACAAATATTTAATCATGATAATTAATTAAACTAATATTCATTAAACAAATATTTAATCATGATAATTAATTAATTAGGGTTGTTACAACAAGTGTGAATAAAGGAGTTGAGGTTGAACACTTGAGAAATCCATTGATCATGAGACATTGATGTATTCCCATCTGTCAATAGCAGGAGAGTTTGCCACTAATGACTGCAAGCCTCAAGGTACTCATAAAACTCTTGGTCCCGTATCCAAAATAAATGAGTTGAAGTCGATGGAAAGAGACTCGCTGAAAGGAGAGAATTAAGGCATATCTCATCATTCAACACGAGGAACAAAGCAGGAGCTTCATGATTTGGTGGAAATCGGACGAAGAACATGGTCACGAACCAACGACCCTGTGCGTCTTTCGCGTGTACCAAATGCAAGCGGTATACGAAAAAGACCCTTTGAATAGAAGCCAATGATAAAAACTACCAACAAAGGAGAGGATACCACCAATAAGGCTAATGGAATCCAAGACACTGCAAAAATCCCAAAGTGTGAATAGATGTCTTGCCGTCGAACACAAGGGAAACCACCCAGTCAACGACCAATGATGAAATGTCGATTGTTGGGTTCAAGGTGACCTACCAATGATGAAAGTAGGGCTAGGGTGCATGATAAGACCAAAGTATCATGTGATTCTGAGACAAATGAGGGTATGGCCGACATGGAAAGTCAATATTTCTAAAGAGTGGCCAACACAGGTTGATAGACTTCCTTTGAACAAGAGCATGAGACATATGGTGACTCCGATAGCATAGACTCAATGATGTGACTATTAGATGCAGGAGGCATCAATAACGTTCTCTATAGGGACTGGAAGAGTAACTAGCCGATGGAGAAAACTCTGTAACGAGATCAACTTCCTAAGGCCATGCTAAACCCAAAATTATGATGACACAAGGATTCAATAACTTTGTGCTCTGTTCAAAGGTGACACGACTGTTGCCGATTATAATATAGTACTCCATTCCCACCTGTCTTTTTTTGTTTTTTCATAACAAATGAATGCTATGATACAGAGGAGGAAACGAGTGTCGCAAGTAAGCAAAATTAGTTCCAGTAGTGGAACGTACCTATGCTTAATGCAAGGAAATTCATGCGGGAGATGGACACTCGGGGTGATGTTCCCTCCAGGGTATAGGGTGTCAAATTGCGAAGGATATGAACAAGGTTGTGCTTGGTTGAGGATGCAAAAACTGCTTAGGCAACAATTTATAACTCAAAGTGAGAACCGGCTAAAGGCTCAATACTGCAAGCAAGGGCATGAGATGCAATCACAACTTAACACCAAAAAATATCATTTTTTATGTCTTTTAGTCTACTTGGTGTGAAAAAGGGGTAAACTTGTGCCAAATAGACATCTTTTCAAATCCAATTTACGAGTGTGAAAAAGACAAGTTCACTCGACAATCTTTTCTATTTTGATAGCGAGTCGGAAAAGAGCTTAACTAAGGCTCATGACCTTTCAAATACAATTTAATGAGTGTGAAAGGGACAAATCACTCGACAATCTCTTCTATTTTTAGGCGATTTGGAAAAGAGCTTAACTAAGACTCGTTTTTCGGGAGTTCGCGGGGAAATAAGGTCACTTGTGCATGAATGATAAATGAGGCTCATCATAAAGTCATGTATTAAGTTATAATGGACTCCCAGTCCTAAGGAAAAACTCGGCATGGGCACCAAATGATAAGGGGGATCTAACTAGGGTACCCATGTTTGGTAAGTCTCTACCATTTATTAACGACATTTATTTATAGCATATGGGTAGTTTTGTGTCGTAATAAATGGGTTTGTTCCTAAGGCATAAAAAGAGGTAGTCAAAGGATAATGCAAAAGGCATGATGGAGTGGATACCTACCCTATACGTTAGGTTATGAAAATACCTGCCTGAGGAGATGAACGGTCAATTATGATGTGGAAATCCGCAAGAAAACTGAGTCAAAACTACAACAAACCAACTCAAAACCATTCTTGAATTAGTCTGTTAGGTTAAAAAACAGCATGAAACTATATAAAGTGGGTAAAAATAACTTATAAATAGTAATAATATAAAAAATTACTATATCATTTTGATTTTTACCCAAATAGTGCAATTTGGACCAAAAATACCTCTAGGACTCAATCGGGCAATGAAATCACAAATCGTCTGGATCAGGTAACTCTTCATCTCCTCCTCTTCAAATTCAGTGGATTACATTTTTGAATTAGGTTTCCATCTTTTAGTTTTTGAGGGCATAAATTAGGATTTTCGGTATACACGGGTTTCCTTGTGTAGGCCGCGTGTACGACTAGGTATACGCCCCTGTGTGAACCACAAGGAGTGTGTATTGAGCCTTGCATGCGACTGTGGGAAATTAAGTCACGTATATGTACGTAAATGGCCAAAAAAGGGGTTTTTAACTCAAAAAATGATTTTTTTTTTGCAGGATGGTCTTGGAATGGAGAGAGTGAGAGCATGAGGAGGTAGATGCAACTGTGGATTGAGATCTGATGGCTCAAGCGGCTTTAAAAAGATGTGGCTTGTACAAATTTTGGGCTCTCAAAGGAATGAGGACCCAAGTGAAGTTGTTGGAGATGTTGGTCGGTTACTGGGACCCTGCTAGCGAGAGATTTATCCTTGATGGACAACCATTGAGAATCGAAGTAGAGGACATCTACTTCTTGACTGGTCTATCATGTCGAGGGGAGGTTTTGAACCTCAAGTCACGCGGAGTGGGGAGTGGGATGAAGATCAAGGAGTATATCGATGCCCATTGTGTAGCAGGGACTCCCAAGGTGGGAAGCCAAGTCCCCATCCGAGAAATAAATAACTCAGTATGAAGATCATTGTGCTCGTGCTTACCAGGATTATAGGTTCAACCTCATTGCATCAAGCATCGAGACCGCGTATGTTTTATGCAGTAGAGTGTGTTAGATCCACTGTCTATGATTGGTGTACCTCACTGTTGGTCGACATGAAAGGTCAGCTGACAGAGTGCAAACAGGGGAGTAAGCGAAACTTCGGGTTTCCCTCTATCCTTTGCAGCTTCTTTTCAAGCAGGTTCCAGATCTAGGACCTAGAGTGGAGATCCTTCCTAGAGAACCACGCGATCCAACTATGACACGGTGGATCGAGGTCATGAAATGGCAAGGGGGAGGTAGGGTATCAATTCCCTACAATGATGATTTTTTCTTCTGGTGGCGATGACAAATTATTGCTCTGGATGACTATCCCTATGCGGGGATCAATTTCAGAAGAGATCCTGATATGCCACTTCCACCAGGGGCCGCCTATGGTGATATAGGTAACAAGTTTTTAAATATTTCATTTTTTTGTATTTTTGTATTTAAGGAACAAAAATATTTTTAAATGGTGTTTGAATATTAACTAGATACATGTGTAATCATAGATGTGGGTCCGCGACGGTTAGAGGGATTCCTTCGACATAGACAGAGGAACCGGGGAGATGAGGCAATGTGAAGAGAAGCAGAGAGGGTCCTACAAAGTGTTCAAGGCAACCTGTCTCATTTGACACAGAGGATTCCTATGGTTCAGGTAGAGGATCTACCTGAAGCCATGCAACGACAGGTGGTTGGTGTACCTAAAGCACGGGTACGACTCTTTCGGCGTCTCACAAACGTCGTGGTTTTCTATCATGATGCACATTCGGTGCCACAGGCGTAGATGTCTTGGGATATATATATCGGTTGTATATGTGTATTGAGGGTTTTAGCCCCCAATTTTGTAATATAAACACCATATTTTGAAATATATAAAAGGGGATCTTCGGCTTTACTTATATCTTACAATGTGTACTTTGATTTAATGGTTTTCTTTGATTTATTAATGTGACAAATGCCAATCTAAAACGTAGTTAGCGTAGGCATCAGATACATTATTAGAACTCCTAGGAATGTGATAATATGTAATAAAATCAAATTTTCGTTCTAAAAGACGTACCCGTACGAATTGAAGGAGTAAAGTAGGATCGCGCATGTGGCAATGACCATTCAACTGACATATTACTAACTGGGAATCAAGACGAACTTCTAAAGAGAAAATGCCATGCGAGATAGCATCGCAAAAAAGTTCTATGACAAAGCTATATTCGGCCACGTTATTCATGGATGGCCCCAGGCATGCACCACCTGAAGATACCAGCAGACCCTCGGGTGAGTAAACCACCCAAGTGGCGGAAGCCAAGTTCTGTGTATGACATCTGGCTTCGTCTGCAAATCCTAGGTAGACCAAAGACTCTGTTGACATCTGCCAACAAAGGGAAAACATGATAAGCAATCTAAAGACAAAAGAAAAGGAGAAAAAATATGTATATACACTAAATTTACATTAGTATACAAAGAGTTCTGTCGAAGCCTATGGCTCAAGCATAGTACCTTTTCAAGTAGATCCCATTTCTAGGCCCGACCAACTTATTCCCTTCATAATCTTGCAACTCATAAGCTCCTTTTTCTAGGACTCGTCGCACATGGGTTTAAATTTTCTTGCCCCTAGCGGTTCTTTGGCTTGATCATACAAGAGGACCTAGTCACCCTCAGCATACAACCGGGGGCAGACAAACTTGTCGTACTGAACCTTAACATGTTTTTTATTTTCCTCGATATTCATGAAGGTGTCTCGACGCTTCTCATCAATACTCTCTAGGTGCACAAGGCGTCACTCTAAATCCGAAGTGTCAGGTAGGAGCCCAACTTCCAACTTCAGAGAAGGGATTTCGCATTCAATGGGAAGGATCAAATTCATACCGTGCACTAACTGAAAAGGGGAAAAATCGGTGGCAGTCTTAACCAAGGTTCGGTATGCCCAAAGCACAGGATATAGCATGATGTGCCAATTGGAATTACTTTGACTAACAGTTTTTTGCAAAATGGTGTTGAGAGACTTGTTGATGGCCTCTACTTGCCCATTTGACTGGGGGTAATAAGGGGATGAATGACCGTGTCTAAACCCCAACTTAGATGCTAGTTCTACCATCATTTCATTATGAAAGTGACTTCCATGATCAATGAGAATCTCACTCGGGATACTGAACCGGGCGGAAATTTGGTTGAACACAAAGAAGGTTGCAGTCTTCCCATCGGATTTTATGGTAGGCATGGCCTCGGCCCACTTAGTGAAGTAGTCGATGGCCACTATAATATGTTGGTTCCCCCAGCTGAATTTGGGTTGCAATCGACGAAATCTACCCCCCACTTGGTGAACGGATAGATGATAATGACTGGGTGAAGAGGGGCTGGATGTGAGCGCATTT
Organism: Picea engelmannii; assembly: GCA_009831015.1. Taxonomy (NCBI): domain Eukaryota; kingdom Viridiplantae; phylum Streptophyta; class Pinopsida; order Pinales; family Pinaceae; genus Picea; species Picea engelmannii. The sequence goes on from ML797460.1 coordinate 91,523, forward strand.
TCTGAGTGAACACCTGGTAGGGGTAACCGCTTTGATACAATCTTTAAAGATAGTGGGCCAAAAATAACCGGCTCGTGGAATTTTTTGGGCTGTCCCAAGCCCAGATAGGTGACCACCACAAGCCCCTTTGTGGAAATCGTTTAGGACTGAATCGACTTCCTCGTGATTTAAGTAACGACGCAAGATATTATCTATTCCTCAACGATATAAAGTGTCGCCGACGATAGTATACTTTTTGGCTTGATATCTGACACGCCATCGATCATCTCACGAGAGACGCTGAGTGAACTTCAAGTTTTGAAGATATAAAATGATGTCTCCATACCAGGGGTCGGACGATGAGACAAGGAAAATGTGTTCGTCTGCAAACGAATCAACACAAATAACATCCTCATCTAATCATGGAAAATCGGATATTAACTCTACAAAAACTAGTGATTTCTTGGACTTGGCCGAAGCAAAGTCAAGATAAAATTATTGTAATATGACAATCCATTTATTATAATCCCCCCCTATGATACGTCTAGTAAGGACGTATTGAAAAGGATTGACATCAACAATCACTGTAGTCTTGCAAAGCAATATATAGTGATGTAAACGTTCCACTGGATGAACGACAACCAAAACTAGCTTTTCAACATGAGAGTATTTAAGCTTAGGGCCAACTAGATTTCAACTAAGATAGTATATGACGTGCTCATGGAGCTCATCATCCTCCTGAAGTAGAACCATACCAATCGTCTCAGTAGACGTGGCAATATACAACAAGTAATCTCTACTGTAATCAGTGGATTTCAGCAGAGGGGCCGATACCAAGGCTTTCTTCAAAGCATCGAAAGACTCTTAGGCTCCCTCATTCCAGATAAAAGGAGTGTCTTTATTCAAGAGGCGCATGAAACCTGTAGTGATATTGGCATAATTCACCATGAAACGACGTAGAAAGTTAGCTTTCCCCTGTAAACCTTAAAGTTTTCTAATTGTGTGTGGGGGAGGCAACTAACGTATTGCCTCAACCTTAAGAGGATCTACCATGATCCTGGTCTCAGAAACTAGAAACCCTAATAGACGACCAGACTTAATGCAAAATATTCATTTATGAGGGTTTAACCAGATTCTATAGTAACGACATCTTTCAAAAACTAGCCGAAGGTGTATAACATGATCCACTCTTTTGCGAGAGTGAGCAGCAAGATCATCAAGGTAGGCTTCGACTATGTGCTTGAGATCATGAAAAGTGAAAGTCATGGCACATTGGAAGGTTGCTCTGACGTTTTTAAGGTCGAAAGGCATTTTCCGGTATACAAAAGTACCCCAAGGACATATAAATGTCGTCTTGTGTTGGTCCTCAGGTTTGATCTAGATTTGGTTATATGTTGAAAATCCGTCCATAAAAGAAAATATTTAGCTTCCTGCACACTCATCGAGAATCTGATCAATGAAAGGCATGGGGAAGTTATCTTTAGGACAAGCCTTGTTCAGGTTGCGAAAGTCCATACACACACAGATGGTTCCTTGCTTTTTATTCATGGGAACGGGGTTGGATACCCATTCGGTCAGGGGAACAGGGTAGATGAAGCCAACATTAAGTAGCTTCTCCACCTCTGCCTTAATAGCAGTGGCCTTCCTAGGATTTACAACTCTAAGACGTTGTTGAATAGGTTTAGCATCCGGATAAGTCCTAATCTCATGTTTGACAATATGGGGGTCGATCCCTAGAATCTCTTTGTATGACCAAGTGAATACATCTCAAAATTCCTTGAAGATTTTGGTGTAGATCATAATTTTTTCTGGCGAACAATCCGCACCTATGTTTACATTCTCAATCTTGCTAGGGTTACGAGAGATATCGATCGAGACGGTAGGAGAAATACTTGCCATATTTCCCTCAGCATAAATGTCATGCGTATCAAGTGGAACTACAACGTGACTGACTATCTCACTCAAGGTAGACCGAAAATCATCTTGCTCGATTCTTTCGAGACTTGGGAGAAAATAAGATCGATGATGCATATCATCCCAAGGTCTCTCAGAACCATTCATGGCTTCGATAATGGATTCATCTGAAGGAAAAGTCCCATCTAGGCAATCATATGAGCAGGATAACGAGGTGGCCCATACAGACCTGAGAACAGGATCCTCCTCGTCCGTCGGTGAGGTAACAGGATCAGGATCGGTCGAAGAGTCTAGAACAACTTGATACACCATCTCTACTGCCGATAGTGGCATAGCCATGCCAGCGTGAAACTGTCCTTCACCCTACGAAGTCAGAGAAGGTAGGGTCCATGGATCACTAAAATAGGAAGTGCGGAAAGGTATGTACCTCCCGGTTGAAGTAGGCCTACTAGACATGGTGTAAACATGGTGAATCGGTGCGAGAAGTCGAAGGTACCCATGAGGGAATAATACATTCCAATGCCAATATTCTTATTTGTCAGCTGAGAATTATCGATCACAGGGATCGACGGTCCAACAAATGAATTAGGACTAGAGTACGCAAAGGATAATTGGTCGATAGTCATGATCTCCCCTTGATGAGAAAAACAAAGTATACGTAAAATTGGTGATACAACAACGACCATAGCATAGGTCCAATTACGACCTAGTAATAGGCTATAATTGAGAGGTGCATCAACTACCTCTACTCCCACCTCTACCATCTTCCCACCTAAATGGACCGTAAAGGCGAGGAGAATACCATGAGGGTGGAAGGAATGACCGTCAAATGAAGTCAACATGTTCGACAACTTGGAAAGGGTCGGAGAACCGAGAGCTTTCCAACAAACCAGGTACATCACGCAATTGGCAACACCTTCATCAATGACTGCTCATTTGATAGTATACTTGGAGTACTCCACGTGGATATGGAAAGCCACATGGTAGGGTAAGCGAGGCTTCACATCCGTGACATCAAACTTGATGAGTTTCGAGCCATTAGGCTCTAGAGTTCCTAAGGCAGAGAGTAAGGCATTCCTCTGTGATGGACACATCTAGAGTACCTCCAAAGCCAACATCGCACAAGGTGTTTGGCCCAGATCCTCAATGATAGAGTAGTTATGGGCGGCTCTAGCATTAGGGTTGTGAGTAGAGCGCTTGAGTACTCCTTTCAGAATACAGGGTGGTGGCTCTGGTTTCTCAATTTGTAGGTTCGTCTCTGGAGGGGGGGGAGGAGCTTCTAGGCTGGTACTAGATTTTGAAGAGCTATAATCTCGAGAATGGGTGGCTATATCGATTTTTTCGTCAACCATATTGATACAAGCATGGTCGCCATCTTGTGACGGTGGGTTTTGACCTCCACCAGGCGCATTTCCGGTGTTTGAAGAGCTCGAGGCTAAGTGTTGATTATGTGGGAATGGATTCGTCAGCACAGTGGGTGGTAGGTTTAAACGTCTCGCAACCTCCGTGAGTTTGGGGCATAAATGTGTAAGGTGGTCATTGGTACAAAGTTTACAAGGAAACTTCACCTTACATTTATCTTTCTTGCCCTCTCCAGCGTTATCATTCTGCTTTCCATTATTATCTTTTTCCTTAGTTTTGTTGCCATTTTTCCCACCCTTACAGTTGTTTTGACCTTTCCTTTTATTCCCATCTGGTTGTTGCTCACCATTTGGGTTTTTCAACGATTGCACAGAATGTACATCCGTCGACTAGGTGGGTTTGGAGGATCCTGACGAAGTTGACCCTCTGACAGACTTCCTTGTTGAGTCCGTGGGCTTTACATTGGTGGATCCTACAATTCCATCGGCATGAGGTCCGGGTTTTTGCCTAAGATCATAATTTGACTATGGTGCTTCTGCAAGAAGGTGATATAACATCCCAGACTGAGCATATATTAAATCTAATTGTTGGGCTCTAAATATAGCTTCTTCCTCGTTGGAGACCCCAGAGGTAGCAAAGTCCTTCGAGATAGGAGGGTGCAAAGACTTTAGAAACCATTCTAGAATAAATTCTAGGGGTATATGGGTCTTAATCAACTGCCTCCATCTACGCCACTCCTGGATATGATTCGAGATATGAGTGGCGGTGTCCTGGCGTAAAGTCGACAAAAGTTTGAGGCCAACATCATAATGAATGGGCAACTGAAAGTGGTTGAGAAAGTCCACTACCAACTAATTAAATGATCCATATGTTCCCCTGGGTAGCTCAATATACCATTGCGAAGCAACTCCGATGAGAGTGCATTGAAACAATAGTAATCTAATGGAATCGTGGTTCAGGGAATTCGATGAGCACCAAAGGTGAAAGGTAGTGACGTGCTCACTAGGGTCTTCTCCATTCTTACTCTCAAATGTTAATGGAATGTCTGAAGGAAGTTTGGTGGGGACGGGGGGCCATGAGGGATCATGAAGTACTAGGTCATTCATTAACTTAGCCAAGTCTGGCAGATTGAGCGTGGCTAGAAAAGGGAGACGGGGTTGTGGCATCTGGCCCCATCGTCCCGCGAAAGATTGTGTGTTGGGAACTGCATTCCATCCAAAATTCAGGTAAGTACCAAAGCCCTGTTTGGAATTATAAGGCCCTCCTCCATGCTGATTCGTACAGGATGGGTTGGGCATCATTCCAGCAGGAATGTTCTGATAAGGATTATGAAAATTTCCCTCGACCAGATTAGATCCGAACTATGGGTTGTGAAAATTGCCCCCAACCGGATTGGATCTGGGTTGGGGGTTGCCCAAAGTGTAATACTGACCTCCTCTAGATGGGAATGTAGAGGATTGAACTAGATTCGTCATACCAAAAGTATTGATCAGAATCAACACCGAGGGGGTAGGGATATAGGGTAGAACTTGTCCACCAGCTGGGTTGTTCCATCCAGTCGTAGAAGGATTAGATTTAGGGTTAGGAAAAGGGGCACTTCCTACATTAGGATTCATTTTGGGAATATGAGAATCACCAAATGGGAAAGGAGTGTAAGGAGGTGTAGTGCCCCCAAGTCCAACGCTAGCATTAGGGCCAGCAGTGGGGATGGCAGTCGAAAACTGCGATGTGAAGTTAGGCATACCATACGAAAATGAGCTAGAAGCCATAGGGATGGACTGAACATTGTAACTCAGTGAGTGGCTGAAACCTCCAAAAGTATTTGAGGTAAGAGATGAAGCATTAACTATAGGCCGAGCCATAGTACCAGTATAAGCCTCTGGCCCTGCTACTGTAGTGGCTACAAGAGTCGAAGGGGTGCCGTTAACTATAGTGGGTATGGGATTTGAAGAAATTCCACTGTTCTGAAGACTGGACTTAGTACTCATCCTTGTGGAACCACAAGTCTGAAAGGTGGATGTGTGTGTACCACGCCTGATAACTCTACACCTTTTAGAAGGCAAGAACTCGAAAACCAGTGGTAACTGTAACAATCGATAGGACCGGAAAGGAAGTTGGTTCGACTCCACGATGACTTATGATTCTACAAAATAAAAATATATCCTAAGGCCAAATAGTAGACAAAGAGCATACCAAAAAGTTGAACAACCAATATGCATGCAAACGGGCTAAAGTGGTTGAGTGGCCTCCCTCACTAAAGAAGGTATGTCTCGTCTAAGAGGGACCTGAGACTCCCTACTAAAGTTTGGAGGTAACAAAATCAGTTATAGGGGACCTCGTGGGATTAACAACCATTCGGTCAGATCCCCCCAGAGAGGTAATCCTCCATAAAGGCTGTGTGTTGTCCGACCCCTATCTGACCCAGGGTACAAGCAGAATAGCCTCTGCAAGTAACCTATGAGATACCTAAGTCAAGCAACTAATAAACCATTGTATAACCGATGCAAAGGAAAGCAGTCATAAGTTCGGATCACCGTATGGGCAGGGTAGCAAAGTCCAAAACCTTGAAAGCACCGCCTCTCATAGAGCTATGGGTACTAGCAAGATCCCCAAATACGAATAAATCCACAGAAATATCTCTAACGCTAGGTGAGTATCCAGGGGTTATCCCTTCAAATTACTTCGCACGATCTCGTGATTAACTCCGGTGTGAGCGGAGCCTCCTTATATTACCAATTATACAATGGACTTCTCAACTCCCTGTCTCAGACACATATGTTGATTTAATTGCCTTGGAGAAGTTTACTCACAAAATCCTATTCCAAGGCACTAAATCCTAGACTAGTTTGTCCCTAAAAATAAAATCGTGACTAATCAATTTTATTTTAAAGCGTAAATTTTATTGGCCGTGATTACTCAAAAGGGTATGGAAGCGAAACTCATGATGTTGTGACTCTGCAAGAAAATGAATATGAATATAATGCAAATTCTATCTTTAACTTTTCAATGAATGATGTGCTAATAAAAGAAGTGCAATTTTCAATTTCAACTCTGCAATTTGAAAGTAAAATGCAGTCTTTCACTAAATGAACTAAGCTAATTATAAAGGTTCAAAGACGAAAAATGTTAACCAATGCAAAATGCCTATTTTTTTTTTTGTATTTTCAATATATTAAAGAGAAAATGCATGGACTGTAAAGCAACCTGATATATAAATTCTACCGTGTATAAATGAAATAATTCAAGCAGAATAACAAGCAACCAAGAAAATAGCCCAGGGTTCAAGGACAAATAAGGATGAAAAACAAAAAGAAATACTACGCCCAAAAATTCAACTGCCAACAGGTTTTTTGTCAACCTAGAGAAACTCAACAGGCACTACAAAGACCTAAGAAGGCTCAACAATCATCAAATCTCACCCAACAATCACTAAACCAAGCAAACAAGCAAAGGGAAGTGGTATACGCTATTGTTCAAGAGAACATGGTGTATATACGCATCCTGCAGTGAGACAACAAGCGGGTATATGTGACTGTCAGGGAAAAAGGAGCATATATGCTTTAAAACAAGGCTAGGCAAAGGTAAGAAGGCTGAAAACTCAGACCCAGAGTGAACAAAATCTGTCAAGCAGTGATACGACAAGAAACAAAACGGAAAAAGAGCAATGCAAGAAAAAAAAGTACTTCAACCCTTAGAAGGAAGATCTCTCCCCAGTGGAGTCGCCAATTTTTTATGAGGGAAAAACTCTCTATGGACAAGGGTAAACCACAACAGACAAGTATGACTGTAGAAATCAACTCAATTCCAACATATGCTATATAAACTAATGTGCAAGATAAGAAAGAGGCCTACCTCAATCCAACGTTTGATGATGTTCCATCATTGAGCACTTCGACCCAAATCTTTATACCTCCAATAAGTTCTTAACAAACGAGCAGAGAAAGTATATAGTGATGATATAAATGGGTTAGCACATCAGATAGCATAATCCATTAATGAACATTACAAACACACCCATAGATAATAATCATACATTTGCAATATACTAATAGGATAGGAAATGAGTATTTCTATTAATAATTGATCAATAGAAGTGACAACATTACAAACTTCTGTGTCAACACGGTTCGAAACCAAGAAACCAAGTTCCTTCCAACTAGGCCTCCACCACTTCAATCCTCCACCAAAGGTAAGCTCATAGGAGAGAGTCAATGAGGTTCTCTCAACAATAGGGAAAGATCTTGGGGGTTGAACACTATGTTCATACTTGAGGGACAAAGGGATCCAGACTCAATATGAAGCAATTTCTCCAGAGTAACTTTGCTCTCAAAGTTGAATGCTTTCTCCTCTTTTCCATACCTCGAAATTGTGCTCTTATAACCTTCACAATGCAACTAAAGGGCCGATTCAAAACGTTTCCAGTATATGGAAGGCTAAGGATAAGAGATCTCTTGTCATGACATGGAAACTAGACTCCATTCTTTTATTTTATGGCACAAATCTCAATGTACGCAGGCTGTAGTGGAGGAGCCAACATATACGCATCTTGCATAGCCAATAAGGAGTGTATATGTGGAAAAATGTATATTTTTGGCTTTGGATTCATCAAAAAGGGATGACAAGTCTGCATAGGGAAATGGAAAAAGGCCCTCTGTGCAAGATAGCAATGATGAGGCAAATCTTGCTATAACATACGCCCATGAGCTTTATGAGGCATGAGCTTGTACAACCAAATCACACATAGGCTAGTTGTTAGTTGCATTTCCATTGCGAAGAGCTGCAAAAATCATCAGAGAATAAAATGTTATATGATTGAATAATAATTAAATGAATAAACAGATAGATCAATGTGTACGAGATTCTAGAAAGACTGAAGTGGAACACCTAAATGAACTTCTCTTGGTTTCAAGAATAATTTATGCTCTAGTGAACAGGTTGACCACGTGACTTTCGTCGCAACGGTTTTTATTATTGCATAAAACCCTAATTCAAGTTTGTTAGAGCCTCCACATCTAAATATGCACACTCACACTTAAGAAATATATGTTTTGTTTTTAAATTGTATTTTTTGTCCTTGTGCAAAATGCATGCTAGGCTTCACAAAAAAGACTTCTACTTTGAACCAAGATTCAAGACCTTTTGTAAAATATAGGGTAAAACTGTCTTACTGTAAAATGCATGCCTAAGACTCATATTACCTCCAGATTGAGTGGTTCAAATTGTGGAGTTTGTATTTGATTATTTTACATCTATTCATACCTTTAGTTGTGCATTTTGAAACCAAAAACTCTATGTTGTCCATAAAGGCTAAAAGTTATTTTGTAAATGAAAAAAAAGGACATAAAAATGCATGAAAACAGGGCATGATGAAAAATGCATGCCCTAAGAAGAAAAATTTGTGTATGGTGTTGGTAATTTACAAATTACAGGACTGTGGATATGTTGTAAACCCTAAAGACTATATACTAGGGTGATTTGTGACCAAAAATTAACAAAGGGTTGAAATATACATTGGTTTGGGATTGCATGCATCAATAAATATGTATTGTTAGATTTATAACTTTGAATTGCTTTAAAAGTTACTTGAATTTATTCTCAATGCATAACTAGCAAAAATATGACATCATAGAGCGTATATATTTACATCTATAAACAAACATAGATTGTGATAATAAATTATAAAATTGTTCAACTTAGTGTGCTTCAATCTTCCTATTTTCTTTTAGAAATTCTTCAACCTCTCGACAATTGACAACTTTGTCCTTAACTAGGTTTGTCTGCTCAATAATAGGAATGCTTTTTATTTTTTCATCATTTGACATAGACTGCCAAAAGAGAATTATAAATTAAAATCCAAACTATTTACATTAAAAACCTCTACTGACAAAGGAGACGTTACACTAATAGGAATGCAAACTGAACATTGTATAAAACTTTACCATGAAGAATAACTACATAAATGCTTTAAAACTAGCAGAATTATGAAACTGTATTTTTTTTTCTAAGACAAATGCAATCTTTAGGGTGAGACAAAGACCCCACAATTCCTGAAACAATGTTTGTTTTTATAAGATAAATGCAATATTTAAGGTGAGACAAACACCCTGCAACTATTGGCATTTGTTAGACACGTGACCATAATGAACAGAGGTTAAAAATAAAGTTTTGTTATGATATTGAATATAAATAATTTATCATCAAATAAAATTATCGGGAAATGACATCAACAGTATCAACTTGAATCTTTGGAAACTTTGCACACATACTATCTATAATGGAAAAATGAGTACTAACTATTTGTGTCCATGAGCTCTATGAGGCAAGAGCTTGTATAATCACATCACACATAGACTAGTTGTTAGTTGCATTTACCTTGTGAAGACCTATAGAAATCATCATAGAATAAAAAGGTTATATGACTAAATAATAATTAAATAAATAAACAAACATATCAACATGTATGAGACTCTAGAAAGACTAAAGTGGAATACCTAAATGATCTTCTCTTGGTTTCGAGAATAATTTATTCTCTACTAAACAAGGCCAGCCACTTGAAGGTGGACTATCATTTGGCCCCTCCACCTCTCGGATCACTCTCAATTCCCCATACCCAATCTATCTACTGGAAAATAATTGAAAGTGGCATAGTACGATTCGTGCATAGAAAGTAGCAAAAAAATAATTAAAGGTAAATGAAAGAAAGAATGTGTGTGCAAATATGTGGTTTTGCTACAAAACATATAATATTCATCCATAAGAAGTTAGAAAAACAAAAGTTGTAGCAACACATAGTTTATATTAATTATTTTGTCATCAAAATATGTTTACATTATACATGTTTCTCATAATATAAACAATCACTTCTTTTTCCATTCCTTAGTTTTCATATATTTGATGATTTTCTCATCCATTTCTTGATCCACTTCAGTTGTTTGGCCCTCTCTTGGTGTTGATTGAATACGCATGCTCTGACGCGTTGTACGTTTAGTTGTGCACTCTCCATGGCATCCAGGGTTGTTGCTAAGGGGCATTGACTACAATAACAAAAAGAGTTGAATTGATATGGTTAGTTATTATTCAAAGACATAGTTCATTAATACAAATATCATTACAATATTCTTTACCGATTTGACTAGTTGAGACCATTGGTTCGACTGCCATGTGTTCTTGCTCTTTCCAAGCATCCTCATCTACATGCTCTGCCATTGAAACAAGAAAAGTTATAAGTACACCATCTACAAGTAAATATTAATAATTGTAATCCATACTTCTGATTTTATAGCCATAATACCATCATGGCCGAACTACACACCACCATCATCGAGCTGCACTCCACTGTCATGGGACTGTTGTCCACTGTTGGCCTCATTATTGTTGTTGCTCTCTTGCTTAAATTAAAAAGACACATTCACGTATAGGAGAAATCAATAGTGAATAGATTTTACAAGTAATCAACAATCAAAGTCTATTGATTTTAGTTACGATGTCATTCAAAGGGGCATATTGTCCTTGCCCCGTGCTTTATCGATGTTCAACAATGACTTGAAAGCTGAACTTGAAACTGAGTCGAAGTTATTTTTTAATGGTCACAATTTTGAATTGAGCCCCCTACATTGCATAAGATCTCATATTTGGCTTACTAGATGCAATTAAATAAAAGTTGGATGATGATAGGAATGATATGGTTTAGTTATTTAGTACTTACAATTCATGCTTTTAGTTTCATGTAACCACCCTAGCCAAGTTTATGCTGCCTGTATTTTTCTAGTCTTGCCTTGGTTGTTTTTGACGTGTCTAGGAGCCTATGAAAAGTTTCTGATACATTGTATATGGCAATTTTTATATAGAACTAAAGAAAATTCAACATATTAAATTCAAAATATCATATGTTGAATCCCGAAAATGATATCTAATATATTGCACTGCGAAATCCCCTCCATGCTTAAATCATATACCTTCCTTGACCAGGTAACATTTTTCCTTCTTTTCTCATTGTCTTCTCCTTTGCATCCTGATCCAACAGATTCTTCCACTCACTCTCGAGAATCATCAGAGAATGCTCATACCTAGTGTTTGTTTGAAAATGAACCCTATATTTATTCTTCACATATTTCAAATAAGTATTGACCAATGAGGTGACTCCACTTTTGTTGAAGGTTTCACCAAATAGGCCGACCAAGTGGTCGATAAGATCCTTTTTAAAACTGACATTCCGAGCATTCCAAAATGTGCGTATGGTGGGCCCAAAAACATCTAAGGCCTTATCATTCATATGCTTAAAAAATGTTGATTTCTACGAAACAATATGATTAGTAATTTAAAATAATCGAAGAGATGTATGTTTCAAGTAGATAATAGGAAATAATTAAGACATTCGTAAATACATGGGATTTTTTATATCTTGATCGAAATAATGTTCTCTTCCACCAAAAAGGTAATTGGCATTGTTCTCTTGTTGGTAAGGTGTGATGATCCAGAAAATCAATTTGTAGAATCACCAATTGACTCATCTCCACCATCACGTACTTGATTTGGTGTGCACTGGTGTGTCATGGGCCCCATAAGGTGTATTTGTCTAAGTCATAAGTTTGTTAGGCATAGGTGGAGTTCCAAAGAGCCTTGCAGGTATGTGGCTTGTGGTAGGATGTTGTGGTGTTGGAGAATCACTGCTTCCAACACCAGCCTCAGGAGCAGGCTGTTGAGCAACTCTAAAAAAATCCTATAGAAAGAAAACTTTTTTTATTAAGACCATATAAAAGTAACAAAAAGAAAAATCATAAATGAATATATGTGATAAATAACATTTTTAAAAGATAACACTTACCGCATATCATTTTATATATTCTATCAAAACTCTACATATTTCTTTGTTCTTCTCAGTTGGTTCACACCTAACCAATGCAATACGTTCCCTATTTTCCTTTCTCAAGGCCTTTTTAATTGTCTCCATTGGGGCCATGGATCCAAACAATTTGACATCGTTGCCCACATTGTCAACATCAGGTGTCAACAACTACAACGATATCCCGCTTCCACTGTGAACTCTAATATCAAAGGTGGCTCTCTTGCTTTGAGTACTTTTAGACAAAGTAGCTAAGTCATAGTTAAAAAATCCTTCCTAGGCACTATTGTGCTTGACACATAGATATTATTCACACATCACCTCTTAAGCTCCTTGTTCTCTTTCACATCAAGATTTGCAACTATCTACACATCTCTACCTTAAGGCCATGGAGTCTTGATTTTCCTTTCTATGCCCATTAATGAGATTCTTTACCCACTAGATTCATGTCCTATGTGAGGATTCTTGTTGTTGTGCCTACAATTCATTCAGGTTATGTAGAAGTTGACTAATAAGTATTGTGTTCCACTCTTCTTGAGTTCTTTATCCACTTTTCATTACTTGCCCCGTATCTCTATATTGCTTCAGCCAACTTCTACAAGCTCTGTCATGCTTCCATGACTTTGATATCCAATCCTAGGTTTGAATTTATCTAATTTATGTAAATGTGTTGAACCTGCACATAATAGATTTAGCTAGCAAATGACATACACAATTTACATAGAAAATATGAGAAAAGAGAGGCAGGAGAGAAAGAATGAAAGAATTCTCATTAACCAAATGAATGAATGATAATTTACACATGATATAATATGTATAACTCAACTAATGTGCATTGAAGGAGAAGTCGATGCACCATATTGGTGCTCTAGAGTGATCTGTAAACACACCAATAGTTATGGGAGTAAACTGCCACCTAGTCTAGTCTCTCATGCAGTTACAAGAGTGAACTGCCACCTAGTCTGAGTTAACTAGTCTCTCAGACTTCAGTTAACTGACTGAAACATAGTGAAGTGAGGAGGAGATTAGGGAATCATGAGTAATGCGCTAGTCTGGTGATAATCCCAAGGACAATACGCAGTAGTTGGTGATGATGCCAATGTTGCATGGTGATGATTCCAATGTGCCATCTAGACTCCACTCAACTGATCGAATTGAAGTGTGAAATGAAGAGAATATTCTCCCTAAATTATAGGAGACTGAATAATGACTAATAAACATAGGGAAAACCTTAGGAAAAATAAATCTTAGATGTGTGCGAAGTATCTCCAACACCCCCCTTGAACATCAGTATGGTGAAAATAAAGAATGGGTCCCAGCAATGAGGCCATGTTAGGTACCCAAATACAAAAGATACACTGAAATAAATGAGGAAAGAGGCAAAACCTCATGGGAAAACCCACCCTCAAAGTACAATGTATGTAAAAAGAAGAACTAATAGTTTCTAGGCAATTGTGTCCTTCACTCCAAGACGACTGCGCAGAGAATGGAACTTCTGCTCAGTGAAGGTGTTGGTGAAAATGTCTGCATGTTTTGTTGTTGAAGGATAAAAATGTAAGTCGATGATCACCTCGTGTACTAAGTCCTAGATGTAGTGCATGTGGATCTCAATGTGCTTCGTTCGCTACCCTGAATTGGATCTTTGCAGAACTTCAGAGTGCTATGGTTGTCACACCAGATGATGATTGGTCGATGAAACTGAATTCCCAACTCAGTGAGAAAATGTTGTAGCCACATAGCCTGAATGGTTATGTTAACTACCCCTTTGTACTCTGCCTCAACTAAAGATAGCGCAATAGCATTCTTCTTCTTGATCGAACAACAGATAGGACCAGAACCAAGATTGAGTGAGTAAACAGATGTGGACTTGTGATCAATGTTATAGCCAGCCCAATCAGAATCAGTGAACCCAATGAGGTCCAATGTAGAGTCTGTTTCATAGTGAATCCCAAAGGTGATGGTGCCCTATACGTATCGAAAGATATTCTTTGCATCCTTCTAATGCAACTCACGTGACTCCTACATGAACTTGGGGATTACTCCAACTGCATAGGAAAGGTATGGTCTAAAGTGTGTGAGATACAACAAGCTCCCCACTAGCTTTCTGTTTAGTGTGTTGTTAACCAGTGGAGTGTCCCCTCCATCCTCAAGTATGAATCCTCATAGGAAAGGAGTCGAGGCAAACTTGCAGTCTGTCATGTGAAATGTCTCAAGGAGATCTCATGCATACTTGTTTTGAGACAATTTGATGCCTGATGCATATTGATTGATCTTGAGTCCAAGGAAGAAATGTAGTGAACCCATGTCCATCATCAAGAATTTGTCATGTAGAATCCTCTTAACTGCAACAATTGTTGAAGTCGAGCAACTGGTGATCAGCAAATCACCAACATATAGAACTAGGAGTAGAAGTGAATCAATCGTCTTGAGCATGTAAACATTTGGGTTTGACTTACAACGTACAAAGTTTTGTGACAAAAAGTAGGAGTCCATCTTGGCATACCATGCCCTCAGGGCCTACTTGAGGCCATAAAGAGACTTCTTCAATGGACATACCAAAGATGAATCCTTCATAAATCCATGGGGCTAATCCATATAGATCTCCTTAGAGATATCGCCATGAAGAAATGCAATCTTCACATCCATCTGATGGACTTCCCATCCCTTGGCTACTGCAATGTCAAGTTCCAAACATATGGAATCCATCTCCACTACTGGAGAAAAGGTCTCATCATAGTCAATGTCGTGCACCTGCTGAAAGCCTTTGGAAACTAGTCTGGCTTTGTATCTGCTAACATGTCCATCTGTTGCACTCTTGGTCCTGTAGACCCATATGCACCTAACAAGTTTCCTTCCTAAAGGGAGGGGAACCATATCCCAAGTCTAGTTCTTGAGGAGGGAGTTGTACTCCTCCTACATGGAGGATTCCCAAAAGGTATTTCCAACAACCTCGTGATAGGATTGTAGATCTGAAGACTGAACCAGGAAAAGATGCCTGGGTGGCATCAGTTCAGTGGCAGTGAGTGAAAGAGGAGGCTTTGCAAAATCATATTGAGTCCTCCTAGTATCAATTGGATCCCCAACAAGATCTCTTGCATCTTGAAGAGCAGTCTTGGCCCACTTGGGCCTCTGCTCTGGCTTTGCATCTACATCTTCACGCAATGAAGCTGCATCTAACTGTACTGACTCTGTGCCTAGATCATTTGAATCCTTTGAATCAAAACTCTCATCTAAAGAAGAGTCGACATGTGCATGATCATCATCTTTTACAGGTGGAAGAAAAAAATTTCTGCATGTGGCTATTGAGGTACATGCGAGACACTTTCCTCGAATTAGACACTTCGCTCAATGATGAGCTGGTCCGAGGAAAGATCAATGAGTTTGTATCCCTTCACACTGTAAAGGTATCCAACAAAGATACACTATGTGCTCTGTGGATCAAGTGCCTTCCTCTTCTCAAAGGGAATCCTGGCCCATGCACGTGAACCGAAAATATGAAAGTGGGTCACTTCTGGTTTGAGGCCGCTCCAAGCCTCATAGGGGGTCTTATCCTTGACAGATCTATGGGGAGATATTTTTTGGATATAGGTTGCACAATTAAGTGCTTCATCCCATAATCTCTACGGAAGTGACTATGCATGTAGCATGCAAGATGCCATCTCTTTTAGAGATATATTTTTCCACTCAACAACCTCGTTTTGTTGCGGAGTATAAGGAAATGTGTGCTACAACTGAATCCCGACCTCATGAAAAAGATTTTGTATCTCATAGTTGACATTCTCTCCCCCATTATCTGTTTGAAGGACTTTGATTTTCTTTCCTAGTCGTGTCTCAACAAGGACTTTGAAATATTTGATGTGTTGAAAGACCTCTAATTTTTTCCTGAGAAAGAAAATCCATGTGAAGCGTGAGAAATAATAAAAAAAAACGAGTACATACCTTGCTTTACTAATTGATGGATGCGGAAAAGGTCCCATGAGGTCACTATGGATGAGATCTAAAAGAGATGAATCCTTCAAAGTCTTTCCTTTGTCGAATTTCTCTTGAGGGTGTTTTCCAAGAACACATCCCTCACAAATTCCTTTGGAGAAGTGGATGTCATGTATACCATCAACCATTCCCTGCTTACTAAGTTGTTGCATATATCTTAAATTTAAATGCCCGAACCTTTCATGCCATATCCTGTTGGTTGTGGAGCTTGATTATCTTCCTGATTCAGAGGTCCTTGCTTTCAGCCGTGTTTATACCCCATGAAGTATTTACACCCCAGAAGTATGTACACTCTTCCACACGGGGGAGTGCAGAGGGGGGGTACCCCCTCTGCGGGGTCTGGGGGGCCTATCCCCCCCGGCTGGGGGGTCTGGGGGCAAGCAGGGGTTCGGGGGCGAAGCCCCCAAAGCAAAAATTGCCTTGTAAAAGTATATTGTAATTTCATTGTAAATCTGGACCGTTCATTATAAGGTCGCAGATCTAAGGGTAGAGATTATGTTAGGGATTTTTTCCCTAGAAGGCAACCCTCTTTTATGAGGGAAATGTATTGCGGCTATGGTTGATGGTGAATATTGTATTCTGAGAGAGGAGACCGTGAGAGAAAGAAGAGGAAGTTACAACGAGTTTTGTTGTAGGTTGTATCCCTTCATTTGCTGGATAATAATAAAGGAAGGACCTGACAATTTCTCTGGTGGACGTAGCC
>ML797460.1:130058-147370 GCA_009831015.1 Picea engelmannii
GGGGGGGGTAGTAGGAGAGAGAGAGAGAGATTGGGGAAAGTGTTAAACATGGGTTTAGGGTTTTTATAAGATATTCCATACCAACATCAATCATACACAATGGATCAACATGCATCCATTTTTATTCATCTTTCTATTAAAACCGTTCATATGGGCTAAGGAAGAACCATTTAGGCTTTAGGCCATCATAGGGATGCAAAACATGTAAAGGGCATGCATTTTTATAGTGCATGTGATCATTTTTCATTAACAAGATGTGTGTATTCCTCCTTACTATGTAAACATGCGATCCCATGCACTCAACATGCATTTTTTTCCTAACAAGGCATGAATTTTCCACAATAGCATGTTTTCATGTAATTTCATAAGGTCAACATACACTTACCAACACAAGGCATGCATTTTTCTTCCTAGGGCATGCAATTTTCATCATGCCTTGTTTTTATACATTTTTATGTATTATTCCCTTTTAGGGCATGAATTTTTCACCAAAGAGCTTGCATAATCTTATCTGGGACAAATCTTGAGAGACCAACCATGACCACAACCTCGATCATGGCTACAGGTAGATGTGTTAGACAAGGAAGACGAAGAAGTTAAGTTAGATGCAAATGACAATGTTCTCGATGATCATATCGACGATGAAATTATCGAAAATGGCATTGATGATGAAGTTGATGTGGCCAATCCTTTCAACGTCGATTCTGAACCACTTGATACAGATGTGGAGTTGGATGAAGAAGAAGATCAATGATATTGAATTGTTGAAATGTAGGTCGAGGTATGTGATTATATATTCTCTATAATTTAGTCTCTTTAAAGTATTTTCTTAAATGGGTTAAATATGTGTTGTTAAGTTTTTAGTCATTTTTTATGTATGAATGGTTGGTTAGAATTAATTGAGCTTGATTTCTCTCATAACCCACCAACCTATAAGCTCCTAACCCATATTGAGCATGTGTTAATCGATTATAACTATCAATCAATATTGATAATCTACCACAACTTTTGATCCTTCCACCCAATAAGTTGGGTAAATTTTCAACCCTCCACCCTCATCCACCATAGGAACCATGTGCATGCTCCAAAACCACTACCTAGGGCCTAAATGGAATCTTTGAGGTGCAAGTGTCATATGGTATCCATTACAAGGTTTAACACAGGAAATATTTTTGGGGCTTTCGACGTGGTTTAGGGTTAGGGGTTAGGAGTTAGGGATTGAGGGGTTAGGGGGGTTAAGGGGTTTATATATAAATATACAACACATATTATATATATACATTACAAACAAATAACAAATAAAAAATAAACAAAGAGATAAAACAAATAAATAACATAACATAAAAAATAAAAACATTATGGTACGAAACCCCCAACCAAATAAACCCACTCCCAAACCAGTTGACCACTAAATTGATCGAGCACACTTGCCAGTAACGAGAGTGCGTAGAGGATAAATCCATTGAAATTTTCATTAGATCGACCCCACCTACTAGTATGGAGAGTGCATAGAGGAGAAACCCATTGAAATTTTCATTGGATTGACACCTACCAATAAGGAGAGTGCATGAAGGAGAAGACTCGTACAAGGAGAGACCGACCCCACCTATGCATCAAAGGAGGGATCAAACCCACAATTTCTTTGGTATGTAGCCTCATTGTTGATATAAATAGAGAATGTAGATCATGTAGTTGTTTGATCAATATTAAATGGTTAACAATGGCTCTATTTGAGTTCCATTCACTTCAAGTTTTCCCGTCATTCATTCCTTAGTTTAGGTTCAATACCATGTATATTACATCTCTTTGCCATGTTTTTGTACACACAATAGAGAAAAAACAAAGTTTGAAATGAAAATTCAACAAACACGATTGGACGATTCATATAGATCCAAGATCGATAGTCTCATCTTATTTCGGTTGATAAAAGTGCACGCTAGATAACAAGGGTTCGAGAGCCTAAATTCTAAACCATTGAATTAATGGGTGATAATGTGTCACAAACTCATTCATTTTTTTATGTAGGGGTGGTATTATGAAACCACTTTATCTTGCCCTCAAAATGCACGAATGGATGACAAGTGGCACGGTCATGTAAGCATAGTACAATCAAGTGGAAGATAGCATTAGCATATAATGGTCTCCATTTGTAGCATTGCCAAATCAAAAAGCATCTTGTCGATGTAATCCATAGGATTTAAAAAAACAACAACAACAATTACCCCTAAAGCAAATGAGGTCAATGCACATGGTAAACATTGTTACGAGTACATGAGACGCAACTAAAAGCAGTCAAATTCTCCTTCGGAAAATAAGTTTGGGTAGTGGTCTCATTTCCTTATTTCAAATATGTTCTTATTGTTTAAAATAAGGATAGATGGAGAAAGGTATTCAGTATGGTCACCCCTCAACCTATGATGAAAAAGTCCTAATCGATCGTGACTGTGAAATGTTTGAAACCATTGTGTCACAGTTTGATCCTTATGAATTAAGAAAGTTATCATGTGATAGATTTAGGGCTTTACATGATTATTTACATATCTTGGAGTCGAAATTGGGTAAATTCATAATTCCCCAAGCCCATTATTTTCTCGAGTTTGTCTCTTGGTGTTCAAAGAACTATATTTTTGAGAAAAGAGTCACGGTATCTGAAAATGGGTCCATTATATTTATATCAATGTCGAGTCTATTGCAAAAATGTTATATCTTCCCCAAATCCTTGAAGGTCAAACACTACATGAAGAAACCTTGTCTGTCAATTAAAATTCTTTAAATTTAGTTGAAAAGGTCACATTGTTACAATCATATATGGATAAAAATGTTGTTATTCCCAACACTCTTATATATAAATTCAATATTTTCCCTAAAATTTCCAAACAATCCATAACAACAAGGTGTCCAATTTTAGGGTATGATCATGATAAAACCAGATGAAGATATTTTAGCGTTTATGTCAGATATTTTTTCTCCATCTGAGAATTCCCTTACCAAATTTGATTATGCTCAATTCCTTGTCGATATCATTCACTACCAATTGACACAGTTTCATACAAGCATATATTTTCAATATTAATCCTATCTTGTCTACCCGATTCTATATTTTCAAGCTTCTCATTTTCAAAATACTCAACTGAAAATAGAAGATGAACTTGGTAATACCTGGTCAGTCATTGAATTAACATCATTGGTAAGAAAGTAGACATAAAACAAAGGTTTTGCTGAGTTTGCTTTTTTTTAACAAGAATGGTTGGAAATTTATATTAAAAAAAAGTATGTGGTAATGCACTTTACATAGAGGCAAAAGTATGATAGTCCATTAAACTGTGTCCAGAGAGCTCTCTAAGAAGTTTGTTTTGTTCTATTCTTGAGCTTAAAATTTCTCCCAAAAGAACTACTAGTATTCCATTTGAAGATGGATACAAATGAAAACAAAATAAACAAAAAATTATTAATCATCGAAAGGACCTATTAGAAATTTTTGGTTGCTTCTGCATCTACCTGAAAAGTTGCTTAAATTGTTGTTGGAGGTTGAATTCTGTCTTTTGGGTTGTGCATTGTTGGTGTCGGTGTTGGGTCTGGAGGGGTCTGGTTCTCTTCATTGGCGGCTTCTAAATGAAAAGTTGATGGAAGCCTTGATTCAACCAACTCGGTTGAGATTGCAGGATGTTGAGGATGACCGAGGGGATTTCCCAACTATTGTCTAAGCATACTGACATGCCTGGTGTTTCTATTAACCCCATGAAGAACGACCTTGAGCTCTTGATTGTGCACATGTTCCTAAGTCTGCAGTTGATTTTGGAGAGTTGCACTGCAACGTCAAAGCTCTTGATTCTCCACTTGAAGTTCTCGGAGTTGTGTTCCCATTCTTTCCCCTGAGGTTCTGATTGCAGCTCTCAAATCCTGATTTCGGTCTCGTAGCTCCTCTATGGCACATGAGGGGTAGGAACAAGGAGCTATGGATCTTATCCACATGTTGAGAAGGGGATGAAGATACTTAGAGGCCTATAATTATTTTTTGGAGTGAAAATACATCTCTAGGGGATGCAAACAATGCCAAATTCACATATAAGTTGAAGAATTATCGCTTGCACGTGGGAGAAGACAAGAGAAACAAAGTTCCCATGGACCACAATACTTGTCTGTAGAGAATATCTTTTTCGATGATGCCATGGAAGCGATGGAAGACATCAAGGAGTGCTGAAGGACTGCACAACATACATGCAGAAGAGAAGGGATGATGCGGCGAGGCATGTGGGAAAAAAGGGGAGGGACGGTCAAGGTGCCATGAAGCCAAAGGTAGATCTGTGTGTCAGAGGGAAAGGAGTACCAGTTGTCCAGGACAAGTGAGTGTTGGGGACCGAAAAGGAGAGACATGGTGGCAGATAGAAGGAGTGGAGATGGAAGGGAAAGTTTGAGGATGACTGGGCTACTACAAATACTGGGACCCAAATGAATTTGGAGAAATCACCATCTTTGGTAGTCCTTAAGGAAGCCATACATGGGACTCGATTTGATTAATGGAAATAAGTATAGGTTCCTTGGATTTAGCTTCTTTTGCTTGTTTATCAGCTACTTTATTTTGGGAGCGGAGGATATGGAATTATTGGATCTTACTGAATTGAGATTTCAGGGCCCTTATCCAAGATTGAAAAACAAAAAGAGCTTGATTTTTGTATTTTCTAGAGCCAAGAAGTTCTTTAATGATTAGCTCATAATCTCCATGGAAAATTAATTCATGAATATTCCAGGATCATGGAATTCGTAACCCCATATAAACTGCTAGGCTTTCTACTTTATTATTGGAGGTATTCCCCAACCCCCAAGAGTAGTCCAAAATATTTTGTCCATTGGAATCTATGATGAATCGCCCCCGCATCTTTCGCCCCTGAGTTTGTTAATCAATTTATGTCTATTGCATATACTATTTTACATGGTAGTTCACCACAAAGGATATTCACAGAAGCCAGAAGGCTTTTGTAGCTAAGTCCTACCACCAAAGATGGAGATTGGTTTTTTGTTTGAAAATTATACAATCATAAGGATATATGGTTCAGATTTGAATCCTTTTTTGTTACTAGTGTTTTTGGCACCCAAAATATTTTATTTAGAATACATAAGACAAAGGATTGATTCAGATCATGTAAATTTTGTTTCCAAGAAACATCAGGTCACATTCCGATTAAAAAGGGAAGTTGGTCCTTTTATGGTAATCATAAGAACAACTTAAGGAATAGTTGAAAAAATGCTTTTGGACTTGAATTTCCATCTAGGAGAAGAATGGAATTATGATCCTTATCAGATAATCTCAATTAATAAAAGGGTGCAATTTGGATCTATTCCTTATACTCATCAGTCAAATCTAGAATTGGAGAAACTTGCAAATCAAGATAGTTGGGAACATATACAACCACTTATTACAGGTAGGTGAGCCATCATTATTACAAAATCAAGTTCCAACTCTTCAAATGGATAATCATGGCCAAAATGAACAAATAACTCATTCATCAATAATCGAGACTTCACAACAACAAGAGAAATTTAATAAAAGAATATATCCAAAGTCATCACAAACTATTTCTGATATGGAGGAGGATGAACAACAAAGTAAAAGACATAAGACAAAGAATCAAGAACAGGGAAAATGTAAATTAATACAAATTCCAAAGAAGATTCCTACAACAAGTGAGCATGTATTTTCTATAGAGAATATCCCTTCAGTTGTTATAGAAAGTTCAAATACCCATGAAGGACAAGAAAACATTGTAGATTTGGGATAGAAAATTCAAAACAATCTATTTTCTCAGTTTATGGAAATAAAGAATTAGAATATTGAAATAAGGAGAGAGATTTATCCTCAAATTTGGAAGTAGGTATATTCTCAAACAAAATTGTTATCAACCTTAGATTTTAAAGAAGGATATATGAATATGGCCATACTGGAACCTAAAGCTCAAATAGTAAAAAAAGCTCAGGATTATAAAGCCACCAGGTTCAAATTGAAATTAGATGGAATAAATATGGTGGAAAAAATGGAGTTTCACAGAAAAACATGTGACATGGTATGTAGAGACTTGTTACAGACCTCAACCAGTATGGGAAGAATTCAAGCAATGACTAGTAAGATTGAGAAGCAACGAAAGTAGGAGAAGGTAGCCACTAGAGCAAAACAAACAAGGATAAATGAATTAGAGCAATGGATAATAGACTTGGGTGCAGACCCTCATGATGCAAAATGTGTACAGGCTCTGATAAAAAATAAGAACATAGAAATTCAAGCGTTAAAAAAGAAGCTTAACATGCCCGATATTGATCATGTACAGACATGAGAACTTCAAGCAATGCAACAGAAAAAATATCAATTACTACAACAAATGGTTCAAATGAATAATCAACTTGGTTCATATCAACAACAAATTAAAACATTGGAAAAGGAGAAAAGTGATTTTAAGTGTTTAAAGCATTCATTAGTTCAATCATCCACATTAGTAAATCCTCCATAAGAATTGGCAAAGACATTATCTAATTTAAATTTTAATGAATTTGAAGTTGAAGATTTGAAAATAACGATAACGAGTAAAAATGTTGAAATTGATATTTTTAAAGATCAATTAAGAGAACAAGATGGATTCATTGCTAAATATAATAAAATCAAAGAAAAGTTGCAGAAAGATTTAGAGAAAGCTCAGGGTAAGCTAACTAGTAAACCATATCTAATTGGAGCAAGACATATTCTTTGGGATCATATCATCTCATAGATAATTAAATCATGGAATTGTTTCACATTGGTGGTTAATGAGTCTAGATTGGCTTCACAAACTCAACATAATATAAATAAAATCCTAGAATAACAGAGTGATAAACCACGGGTGATCAATACTGTTATCAAATTCCTCAACACTAAGACTTGGAACCAGTTAAAGGTTTTGGGTGTCAATGATCACACTTCTCTAATTATGGATGCTACACAAGTATTAACAAAAAAGACTTTGGTTCAACAAGCTCAAAATAAATGTAGTTCAATTCAGATAAGTATTGAAACCTTCATGAAAAGATACAAGGAATTAGTTGAAATGGGACTACCTTCATTTTGGGATAAAAATGGAAATTTTATTTAGCAGGAAACACATAAAGATATGCTAATAAAAACAAAGGATGATATAACTAAATTTCAAGATATGGATGGAGTTTTGAAATGTCAAACTATTGTTTGCAAGTTAATAAATGATTTTCATTTATTATGACAAATCAAAACTTTATTTCCTAATATTCCATCATGTAACACCCTCAATTTTGATCCCTAAGAACTAGAATGTGTTATGTAAATGTGACATTAGGTTGGTGAGCTAGTAAAGTTGAAAGGCTGGAAAACCTAGGAATGTAATACTTCTATATATGTTAAAAAAGTACATCGTTGGTTGCAAGACATACAAGGACAATAGATAGGGGGTTATAATTCTATGAGAGAGGGGGGCTAAAGGGGCTAAGTCTTTTATTATATTTTATTGACCCATCTTGGTTTTAATTGTGAAAAGTGGTTACATGAGATTCGTGAGAAAATGCCATGTGGTTCTTGATTTCAAAGTAAATATGTATACCCCTCTTTGGGTTGTTTGGGGGTTCACTCTTTCAATCTTTCATTTGGTTCTTCAATCATTGTTAATCATTCATTCACTCTTGCTCATTTGTATGCTCTTGGTCTGGGCATGGAAACAAAATGTTGGAGGTAGAGAGCCATTGCTATATGGTTGTGAGGAATTATTGATCATGCCAGGAGGGAATTGAAGCCTATGTGCATGAGATTGATGGTATTTTAGAAAGAACTATCCATAGTTGATAATCCTTGGAGTTTCGATCATTGAGATTTCCTGGCTAGTAGCACTGGAGTCTCGGAGAGAAATGAATTAGCCTGAGAAATTACATGGCAGAGAAAGGGGTTCATTTCTTTGGGTTGTGCAAGTTGAAGGGGAAGAGAGTTGGACAATAGGATTGTTGTGTGGTTGGGAAAATCTGAGAGCCTGTTAGCTAGTTGTTGTGTGTAGAGTTGGCCTAGGATCCGTCCTTGTGGATTCATAGCCCTGGCTTGGGAGTGATCTGTTGTTGAGATTTGGAACAACAATGTCTTTGGTTGGGAGGAACATCCTTGATCTACAACCAGTTGATGAATGGTTTAGTTAATGATAAGTGGTCTCCATGCTTTTTGTATATTTATATTTTGTTGTGTATTATATTATTTCTGAGATGATGTGTTTATGTTATCCATGTTTGTTGTTAATGTTGTTTCATGGCATGTTGTTCATTTTTGTTATGGTTTAGCATGATCTAGTTTAATTGCATGCATTGGATTCATGTTTCTTGCATGGAAAGATTGGAACATAATCCTATCAGTCCAAGATGGTGAATTTGAAAGTACCCGGGAAATGGGTATGTTTCATATCTGTATCCAGGAAAATTGTTTCAGTATTTGTTGTATCGGGTATGTTACAAGTTAGTCTCACATCATTCTTGGTGGGTGTTTTGATGTAGCATGGCCCAACCTAGTGGCTGGGTAAGTGTTATGAACATAAATATACATATAAATAGATATTCATAACATAATAATTAANATTTGTTGTATCGGGTATGTTACAAGTTAGTCTCACATCATTCTTGGTGGGTGTTTTGATGTAGCATGGCCCAACCTAGTGGCTGGGTAAGTGTTATGAACATAAATATACATATAAATAGATATTCATAACATAATAATTAATTAATAAATAGTAACTATTAATAATGAAAAGACATGTCTCAAAGGACATGACTATTGATTAAGGGCACCCCTGCATGGGTATATAAACAAGCCCTCATTCTCAATTGTAATCATCTTATTATATCTCATCTATTCATATATTTTATACATTATTCCTACATGGTTTATTATGTTATATTCCAAATATTTTGGATAATTCTTGTGTGAGAGAACTTTGTTTGTCTCATTCGGTATCAAAGGAAGTTCTGATCCGACCCTTGGCCACACTTTATTCAAACCTTGTTTGATCTGGCTTTTATCCAACCCCTTCATTTCAGAGCTTCTCCGACTCCAAGGTCTTTGACCATAATTGGGCCCTTGGCCATCTACATTGCAAAATTCTAGTTTCTCGAAAAAAAAAAAGATTTTGCTGCCATTACCATTGTGAACCGTCCAAACAGACCACACAAGAATTGTGGGTTCTAAAAAAATATATATATATTTTTGTTAAAAAAAATATAAATAAATAAATAATTTTTTGTTTAATTATTAAAAAAAAAAAAAAGACTCTCACACTTTCCCCGTAACCTTTTCCCCTAGCCCGTAACCTTGTTTCCTTCCCCTCCCATCCATTTTTCCCTATCCTGTAAGCTTGTTCCCTTCCCCTCCCCCGTAACTCTCATAATCCTACCCCCTTCCCTTCTTGTTCCCCTTCCCTATCCCGCAGCCCTTCCCTCCCCAATCGACACACCACCGATCCTTGTTCCCCCACCCCTGCCTTACAACCCCCGACACACTCCCACTCCCTACCTCCCACTCCACTCCCCTGTAACCCTCCCCCATTCCCCCATGATCTGTCCCACCCCTCTCCACTCACCCGCGCCTCATATAAACCCTCCTCACGTAACCCCCCTCTCCACTCACCCCCCACTCCCCCGCACCTAACCCCTCAAATTGACATCCGTACAAACCATATAGTCACTGGTTGGAAGATTGATTGGATCCATCCCACTACCACTCCATACACTTGCCTATTAAAATTTTAATTGAAAGATGCACCGTTTCCGTACCAATTTATATTGTCTGCCAATTGTTGTACAGTTTGCTTTCGTACATAATTTCAATTATTTTCGTACACCCATGCCATGCATAGATTTTTTCTACCATACAAACATCACCGTACCTCACAACTGCCATCGATTTAATTGAGCCACTTAATTAATTAAAGGGTCTGTACAAATCACTGATTATTGTGAGCCGTACACACCAGTCGCTGCAGTAGCAAAACTGTTCTGCACCATTCGTACAGACTCGGGCTGTACACAATCGTTTATTTTTTCCCTACTATCTGTATGCAAGTCTGTACGATAAGTAAATTTGTAACACCATCCAGTCACATTGGTGTTAATTTTTTCAGTCTGTACATTCGAATTGAAGAAAAATTCTGTTGTAATTGTGCAATTTCCAGCAGTATAGCCATACAAATTGAAGAAATCGATTCTGTAGCAACTGCCACTCCTAACACGGAGTGTACCATTCTATGCATCCACCGTTTTTTCATACCAATAGCCACCGCTACATCCATCACTGCTAGTCGTCGTACCGACATCATTTAATTACCAGAGCGGGCAGTCACATCCATATCGTATGGTGCAATTACCACATAATAGATTAATTTAGTTAAGAATTAATGCATGAAGGATTCCATAAAGGTGTCAAATTACTTTTTGAAAAGTATTATTGAAAACATTAAGTGGTTTTTTTTTTAAAGTAATAAAGTAATAAAGCCAAAAGGTGTAAAAAGGAATAGTCTATTTGGTGTTTGGTGTTAAGGTAATTTTATAAAAAGGTCAATTATAATTATAAGTGAAAAAAAAAGAGGTATATAATAAAAAATAAGAGAAAAAAAAAAGGATTATTATATTTTTAAGTGAAGTGGATCTCTAAAAGTGAAGGATAGTAAAAAAAGAAAAAGTTCTAAAAACAATCTCAATTTATATAAAAGGAGTACAAGGGTAAGTATTTTTTTCTAAAAATGATTGAAGAAACATTTAAAAAATCATTTATTATGGAAGGATATCAAAATAACTTAGAAATACAATCCTGAATATTGGAAGGAGAACTAGGACATTATAAAGCGAGCAATAAAAAATTACAGTTTGAAATTGAGAAGGACAAATATTTTAATGGGTTAACACAGAAAGATAATCGCTACTTCAAAGAGCATATTCGGGAACTCATTGCACAAAATGAAGAACTAAATATCGAAAGACAAAAAATGGACCAAGAATTACTAGAATGAGATGAAGAAATATTACGATTAAAATATCATAGTGAAAAACTTCTTACTCAAATTAAGAAGTCAAGGGATACAAAACAACGTGTCTAGGAGTTGGGGCAAGAGAATCAAGATCTCGGGAAGAAATTATAAGGAAATGATGAAGAATCTTCTTGTTTGAATAACCTTAATAAAAAGTTGCTTGAACAAATTAAAAAGATAAAATATGAAAATCCAGAGAATCGAAATATTATAAATGAAGTCGATAAATCAGAAGATGAAGAAGAAATTTCTCGCCTAAGGGTTCATAATCAAAATTTACTAACATAAATTAAAAAGATGAAACATGATAAGAAGGCTTTACAAGAAAAGCTAGATCAAAAAACATCATTAGTCCATAAGGAAATGATGATAGACCCAATCAACCTTACAACTCAAAAGGAGGCAAATCCAGTTGATGTAAATAAGTTTTCAAATGTCGAGGTACAAACAAGCCAAAGATATGAAGAAAACTCAATTTCAAAAGTTAATCAAGAAAAAGCTACAAGTATACGAAATAAAGATCAAGTTGCGAGGATGCCTTATCGACATCCTAATTACAAAAGTCAATACTTCAGCCAATCAATGTATCAACAGAAACAAATAACCGCTATGTCAAAGAATATTACTTCCACTACAAGTGAGGGTCAAAATAGAAGCGATCATGGGAGTAAAAATGTATCAAGTTCTTTCCAAGAACCCTATAAAAACCCAAATTCGTAGAAGATCGAATTAGGATGGGCAAACTCCTTTACAACTCGATAGTTCTTCTCAACACTTAGAAGATCCTATCGTCTCAGGTCCTCAATGATTACTAACTTAATAATAAAGAAACATGAGACAATAATTACAAGTTAAAAAGCAAGAGATAAGTCTTCCATAAAGTATGCTTTGAGGACAAAGCATTTTTAAGGGGAAGACAATGTTATGAACATAAATATACATATAAATAGATATTCATAACATAATAATTAATTAATAAATAGTAACTATTAATAATGAAAGGACATGTCTCAAAGGACATGACTATTGATTAAAGGCACCCCTACGTGGGTATATAAACGAGCTCTCATTCTCAATTGTAATCATCTTATCATATCTCATCTATTCATATATTTTATACATTATTCCTACATGGATTATTATGTTATATTCCAAATATTTTGGATAATTCTTGTGTGAGAGAACTTTGTTCATCTTAGTAAGTTACAAATTGGTATCAGAGATTCTAGTTCAACACCAGAATTGTATGGGCCAAAACTGGTGCAAATTTGGGTGGATTCACTGTTGCAGACTT
Source organism: Picea engelmannii (assembly GCA_009831015.1). NCBI lineage: Eukaryota > Viridiplantae > Streptophyta > Pinopsida > Pinales > Pinaceae > Picea > Picea engelmannii. Next base: position 142,398 of record ML797460.1, read on the forward strand.
TGGTCTAAGCGATTTTGGTGGAAAATTAGAGAGAAATCCCCCAAATTCGTCAGCAGATTCTTGTTTTAAGTAACCCAAAAATGTTTGAGAAGTTTAATGGAGTCGATATGCAAAGTTGTAGAGCCAAATTCAACCTGGAAGGTCGAAAAAATTGAGTTTTAATGGTTGTTGTAGCACTAGGCAGAGTTTGAAGAATTGATGGTCGAGATTGTGTTTGATCTTGAGATCAACAACCTAGATTCACCCTTGATAAATTTAAAATTTTATAAGGATTCAAAGTTTGGCAAGGTTACCATATCAATGAATGAGATTCATTTCACTGATTAGGAAAATGAGGAAGATCGATGGTCTATATTCATTTTTGGTCGTTTGGGAAGTTGGAGAAGATTAACAATCATGATCATTTTGAGTAGGAGATCAACGACCCAGAATCACTTGGGATTTGATCGAAATTTTTAAGTGTTGAAGTTCACCAATAGAATTCACTGATGGTCAGATTAACAAGTTTGGCGGAGAGTTGGTTTGGCCAAAAGAAATCTCCTATCATCAATGGTCGATGGTAGATGGTTGATGGGATCAACAAGTTTTGGTGAGGAGTTGCATGTGTCCAAAGGAAATATCTGATCATCGATGGTCGATGGTCAGGGGTCGGAAGATTTAGTGTGAAGTTAAATTAATTCCAAGAGAAATTGTCGATGGTCGATGAACGAAAGAGGAGGGTGACGTGTCATGCCACGTCAACCTAGTTGATGCATCAGGATGATGTGTCATGCCATGTCATCATCTACGTGTCATGTCACATCAACATAGTTTACACGTCGGACAAGAAATGGTCGACAACCGATGGTCGGGGTTCGACAAAAAATGTAACTAATTTATTCGTCAAAGAAATTCATCGATGACCAATGATCGGGGATCAACGCGATTTGTAGAAATATTTGGTTTGCAAAGAAAAATAGTCGATGGTTGATAGTTTATGATTAGATGTCGGGGATATTGGTGGGAAGTTTTGGTTTACAAAAGAAATATTCGATCGTCGATCGACGATAGAGAGTGGATCAACAGTCTAGATTTATTCTGATTTGAGATTGACGATGTAGATTAACAATAATTAGGGAAGCAGTCCCCAGTGGGTCGGCGGTCAATGCCATGTTAGCACCACATCACTGCCAGGTCATCATCCATGTTAGTAGATTGCCACATAGGCAAGATTGTCCATTAGTTTCAAAAAAACTAAGTATGTAGCCATTTTCTTATTTTGGCCATAACCATAGCAGATTAAAATGGATTGACATGAAACTTCTGGGTTTGTTCCACAGAGAGAACTACAAAAGTGCCAAAGATGGCCATAGTCCATTTCTGCTTGGATTTGTCATAAATTACAAAACAATGGTTTTTAAATATCTAGGTCCAGATCATTGGCAGAGATCTAGATTAAGCTAAACTTCTCGGGGAGAATCTAGAAAGAATACATGGAAATAACCCATGAAGGAATTAAACAAATTCTAAGGGGATTGGAATAGGGATGCTGAAATAGGCCAAAATTCATTATTCCAGACCACTTTTTGGGGATTTTTGAGATTTTCCGAGGACGAAAAGTGACCTCAGATCACAAAAATGGAAAATTTTATTTAATCAAAATTTTATATTCTCGTCAATGCAAACAACTTTGGTTTAGTGAAATTTTTCCAGAAGTGCAAAAATTGAAAGATAGTTAGTTTTGCTAAAAATTCGAAGTTTGGAAAAACGGGTGAAAATGACAAAGTTGTTATTTCTAGATTATTGTAGGTTTTGACTGGAGCATCAGATTGAAAATATGAGAGTTGTTATGAATTCCTTTTCATTATATTATCTATGTCTCCTATAAAATTTTCTCTAGTTCTTGACATATTTTCTCCTGCAATTGACATAAGTTGGCCTTTCAATAAAAATACACCAGTGGAGAAAGTGTATAAATGGAGTGAAAATGGTTTTTTCATGAAGCCGTAATTTTTAGCTCATAGATTGAATTGAGGCACAAGAATAGTCATTGGAAATCTGATTCAAAGGAGACTAATTTAGAATTATTAGAATTTGGGGAATTATGACATAATTCTTCATGAATTGAGCAGAAAAAGGACTTGTAGCATTAATTGACAAAATTTCTATAACATGCATAATTCTAAAAAAATAGTTGCTTGCACACTTTGTAGAATTAGATGTTAAATTGTTGGAGATACTTTACACACACCTAAGTTTATTTTTCCTAAGGTGTTCCCTACGTTTATTAGTCATTATTCAGTCTCCTATAGTTTAGGGAGAATATTCCTCTAGGAGAATATTCTCTTCAGTTCACACTTCAGTTTGATCAGTTGAGTGGAGTCTAGATGCCACATTGGAATCATCACCATGCAAAATTGGGATCATCACCAACTAATGCACATTGTCCTTGGGATTATCACCAGACTAGAAAATTACTCATGATTCTCTGATCTCTTTCTCACTATACTTTGTTTTAGTCAGTTAACTAAAGACTGAGAGACTAGTTAACTCAGACTAGGTGGCAGTTCACTCCCGTAACTGCCTGAGAGACTATACTAGGTGGTAGTTTACTCCCGTAACTGTTGGTGTGTGTCCAGATCACTCTAGACCACCACTATGGCTCATTGGCTTCTCCTCCAATGCACATTAGTTGAGTTATACATAGTATATCATGTGTAAATTATCATTCATTCATTTGGTTAATGAGAATTCTTTCATTCTTTCTCTCCTACCTCTCTTTTCTCATATTTTCTCTATAAATTGTGTATGTCATTTTCTATATAGATATATTCTATGCAGGTTTAACACATTTACATGGTATCATAGAACACATACTGCTAGGGAAAAGACACACAAGATTATTTTTGTAGGTACCGAAGATTGAAGACAACGAAAAAATAGAATTTCCAAAAGAATTCATTTTTACACCTTACAATTTCTTTGCATGGAAGGAGAAGATGATAATGCATCTTCGAGGTAGAGGATTATATAGGTTAACCATGAACATAGAGACAAAACCCACATCATCCATATAAAAATCCAAGTATTTGAATCGAATGGATGAAGCGTTTGGAACTCTTTGCAGTCTCATTTCTCCTAAACTCCTCTTTCACATATCCTCCTGTAAAACCCCCAATGAAGCCTAGACCACCATGGAAGGGATTTTTGGAAAACAAGATGAGATGAGGCGACACATGTTCGAGGTGGAATTTCTCACATTGGATCCAAAAACCTTCAACAATCTCCAATATTTCTTTACCAAATATAAGGATTTGTTGTCGCAACCTAAGGCTTGCGGGGTTGATAAATCTAAGGAGGAGAAACAAATGGTTCTCAGCATTCTCTCCAAAATTGGTCTGTAATACTCAGTGTGTGTATCCAAATTTCATTCATTTATGCTCACCTCTAGAGCCACCTGGAAGATGCCCTCTCTTGAGGTCTTTATTGAATCTCTGACACAAGAGCAAAACAAGCTTATCAACATGGGAAAAATCAAAGGCCCAAAGTGTTGGCGGCCGGAAGTCACTCCTGGATTGCTAGCAGGAGCAGAGCACGACGCCCATCAGTTTAATGTCACGATTTGTTTAAGGGCGATCAAATGGAGGAAGACTCAGAACAACATCATGTCAACTCAGAAACCAGACCAAGCATGCATGAAAGAGTGAGGTCTTGATAAACTCCAAACAGTGGGTTGTAGTAAAAGGGTGAGTAGGTGGAAGACTTACGCAAGAAGAGTGCAAGAGTCTATCACAGACATCCGGTTTGCAACAGACTGAAGAAGAATGCATTCGAACACAAAATCCTTTCACATTCAAATACAAATACCATAAAACACAACAATGTCACGACAAATCCTTTATCATAACAAGATTGTTAAGTTCGCGTGAATCCTTCAACTGCGAACTCTCTGGCATAAGACGAAACCAGATGGAAAGAAAGAAGAATTGTTTGTTATAAACCAAGAAGCCTCAAACACAGAGGCATAACCAGGAAACCAGAGTATTTGCTGAAACTTTACAGTCGGGAGCTTAGCTCTACCATCGACAGATACAAAAATGGAAAAAATGCCTACATATACTCAAAAAAACAATAGCAGCGGAACCAAGAAAATGCATTGAAAGATTTGCGTCTGCATGGCTTCTGAAAGTCAACGTCTGAAAAGATCGTACAACTTATGTCAGACGCAATCTTAATTGTTTGACAGTTCCAACGGCGAATCGACGTGCCTTAAATTCATGGCCGTGCTCTCCTATAAAGGCAGAGGCGATATCTAACCACCACCAACTGCTTCAATAACTGCTTCTTGGGATTGAGAACGGCTCAGCCAACTCGGCTTCTCGGGATGGGGAAGACTTCTCGCGCTGCCACCTGGAACAACTGAATAGCTTGAGGGACGGGCATGGAGGCCAGCACGGATGACACGGTGCATGAGGATGGTGGTGCCGGGCTATAAGGGCGTGGAAGACGTGACGAGATGAGAGAAGGATGACAGAGGACGATTGACGGCGGGAGACATTAGGTGAAAGGGAGGAAGACGAGAGGAATGAATTCGCCTACGGGCGAGAGACTGACGTGGACAGGAGCAGGACACGTGGCAAGGGATGAGTGGGTGGTGAGAAGAAGGTAAGACCACGCGGACCAGAGAGGAGGAGGTGAATGGATGACACACGGCAGCAGGGGAAAGGCGGAAGGGAAGATGAAATGACGGGAGGAGGGACCACACTGGTTAAGCACTGGGCAGTTGAGAAGGGCGGGGCTACACAAGCGTCGTTGATCTGAGCACCTCGATCGTGGCCGTCGGAAAGCTGCATATGGAATTCCGGACCCCCCCCCTCCGCTTAAGGGTAGAAAGGCGAGGGGGGGTCCGGAATGGTCTTCATCGCCGTTGATCTGGGCGCGCTGATCTGAACTGTTGGAGAGGTGCGCCCCCGATTCCGGACCCCCCCCCCCCC
>ML797460.1:153667-202981 GCA_009831015.1 Picea engelmannii
ACCGCTTCCAAGTCTGCTTCTGGTGTGGCTAAAGGCAGGTGTGGATTAGACCTCGTGTGTCTACCTCTCGAAGCCACAATTGATAGAACAGGTTCTCCCCAGCGGAGTCGTCACAGTGGAGTCGCCAGGTGCACAGTAGCAATATTTAAGTTCTGATATCTGATGCACCTTCAGAAATCAGTTGATCTTTGTCGTTCAATCCCAGGGAATATATTCAACATCATCCCTGGCAACGGCGCCAGAAATGTTGGCGGTCGGAAGTCACTCCTAGATTGCTAGCAGGAGCAGAGCCCGACGCCCATCAGTTTAATGTCACGATTTGTTTAAAGGTGATCAAATGGAGGAAGACTCAGAACAACATCATGTAAACTCAGAAACCAGACCAGGCATGCATGAAAGAGTGAGGTCTTGATAAAATCCAAACAATGGGTCGTAGTAAAAGGGTGAGTAGGTGGAAGACTTACGCAAGAAGAGTGCAAGAGTCTATCACAGACATCCGTTTGCAACAGACTGAAGAAGAATGCATTCGAACACAAAATCCTTTCACATTCAAATACAAATACTAGAAAACACAACAATGTCACGACAAATCCTTTATCATAACAAGATTGCTAAGTTCGCGTGAATCCTTCAACTGCGAACTCTCTGGCATAAGACGAAACCAGATGGAAAGAAAGAAGAACTGTTTGTTATAAACCAAGAAGTCTCAAACACAGAGGCATAACCAGGAAACCAGAGTATTTGTTGAAACTTTACAGTCGGGAGCTTAGCTCTACCATCGATAGATACAAAAATGGCAAAAATGCCTACATATACTCAAAAAAACAATAGCAGCGGAACCAAGAAAATGCATTGAAAGCTTTGCGTCTTCATGGCTTCTGACAGTCAACGTCTGAAAAGATCGTACAACTTATGTCAGACGCAATCTTAATTGTTTGACAGTTCCAACGGCGAATCGACGTGCCTTAAATTCATGGTCGTGCTCTCCCATAAAGGCAAAGGCGATATCTAACCACCACCAACTGCTTCAATAACTTCTTCTTGGGATTGAGAACGGCTCAACCAACTCAGCTTCTCGGGATGGGGAAGACTTCTTGCGCTGCCACCTGGAACAACTGAATAGCTTGAGGGACGGGCATGGAGGCCAGCGTGGATGACACGGTGCATGAGGATGGTGGTGTCGGGCTATAAGGGCGTGGAAGACGTGACGAGATGAGAGAAGGATGACAGAGGACGATTGACGGCGGGAGACATTAGGTGAAAGGGAGGAAGACGGGAGGAATGAATTCGCCTACGGGCGAGAGACTGATGTGGACAGGAGCGGGACACGTGGCAAGGGACGAGTGGGTGGTGAGAAGAAGGTAAGACCACGCAGACCAGAGAGGAGGAGGTGAATGGACGACACACGACAGAAGGGGAAAGGCGAAAGGGAAGATGAAATGATGGGAGGAGGGCCCACACTGGTTAAGCACCGGGTAGCTGAGAAGGGCAGGGCTGCACGAGCGTCGTTGATCCGGGTGCCTCGATCGTGGCCGTCGGAAAGCTGCATATGGAATTCCGGACCCCCCCCTCCGCTTAAGGGTAGAAAGGTGGGGAGGGGTCCGGAATGGTCTTCATCGCCGTTGATCCGAGCGCGCTGATCTGAACCGTTGGAGAGGTGCGCCCCCAATTCCGGACCCCCCCCCACTTAAAGGTAGAAAGGCAAGGGGGGTCCGGAATCCAACGCACGCCGTTGATCTGGGCGCGCGAATCTGGACCGCTCGAACTTGCGTGTTATTTATCATGGGCGAACTATCGCCCAAAACTTAGGACAAATGGGTTTTTAACCCCTTATTTTTCTATCTAATCCCCTCTACAAGAAATATCGCTAACACAATGGTGCATGCAACTTACTATGCAAGATGGTAGCGGTCATCAATATTAGAAATCTAAAGACAAAGACAAAAGGAAAGCACATGCAAATCCAAATAAGGAATGGTACTCAAAACCTTTCAACGATGCCTCTGGATCCAAAGGTGGAAAGGGAAGAAAAGGGGAGAAATGCACTTACTTCCATAAAGGATTCCATCCATAATCTGCATGTATGAAGAAACATATAGATCAAATGGCCCAAATACTTCTAAAAAAAAAACTTGGATATCACATCCCCAATGGTGCCAAGGAGAAGAAGCCAAAAGATCAGAATCCCAAGAAAGGCAATTCTAGCCATGCTTTGAGTGCCATCAACTCCTCTCCCGATGCTTGGATCGTAGATTCAGGTGCATTGCACCACATGGAAGACACAAAAGAAGTATATTCTTCATTGGATGTATATAAAGTTATTCCTATTATGATGGGGGGAAAATCTCCAGTCGAGGTCACTGACAAAGGAATAATTGAACTCACAAACAGAGGCTTCGAGAATGTGCTACACGTTCCCAAACTTTCTGTCAATCTTCTCTCCATGTATCATATGACAAAATCTGGCACCAGAAAGAGATTCATATTCACACCTGATGCAGTGGATATCTATGACATGCAAACCAATTCCAGGGTTGCTATCAGTGAGGTAAATTATCAATCCAGACTCTACACATTTTCTCAATTTATTGAACCAGATTATGCATTACTGCTTACCCATGCTAATGAAAGTAGTAGGATATGGCATGAAAGGTTCATGCATTTAAATTTAAGATATATACAACAACTTAGTAAGCAGGGAATGGTTGATGGTATACATGACATCCACTTCTCCAAAGGAATTTGTGAGGGATGTGTTCTTGGAAAACACCCTCAAAAGAAATTTGACAAAGGAAAGACTTGGAAGGATTCATCTCCTTTAGATCTCATCCATAGTGACCTCATGGGACCTTTTCCGCATCCATCAATTAGTAAATTAAGGTATGTACTCATTTTTTTTTATTATTTCTCACGCTTCACATGGATTTTCTTTCTCAGGAAAAAATCAGAGGTCTTTCAACACATCAAAGATTTCAAAGCCCTTGTTGAGACACGGTCAGGAAAGAAAATCAAAGTCCTTCAAACAGATAATGGGGGAGAGTATGTCAACTATGAGATACAAAATATTTTTCATGAGGTCGGGATTCAGTTGCAACACACATTTCCTTATACTCCGCAACAAAACGGGGTTGTTGAGCGAAAAAATATATCTCTAAAAGAGATGGCATCTTGCATGCTACATGTAAAGTCACTTCCGCAGAGATTATGGGATGAAGCACTTAATTGTGCAACCTATATCCAAAAAATATCTCCCCATAGATCTATCAAGGATAAGACCCCCTACGAGGCTTGGAGCGGCCTCAAACCAGAAGTGGCCCACTTTCATATTTTCGGTTCACGTGCATGGGCCAAGATTCCCTCTGAGAAGAGGAAGGCACTTGATCCACAGAGCACATAATGTATCTTTGTTGGATACCTTCATGGTGTGAAGGGATACAAACTCATTGATCTTTCCTTGGACCAACTCATCATTGAGTGAAGTGTCTAATTCGAGGAAAGTGTCTCGCATGTACCTCAATAGCCGCATGCAGACATTTTTTTCTTCCACCTATAAAAGATGATGATCATGCACATGTCGACTCTTGTTCAGATGAGAGTTTTGATTCAGAGGATTCAAATGATATAGACATAGAGTCAGTACAGTTAGATGTAGATTCAATGCATGAAGATGTAGATGCAAAGCCAGAGCAGAGGCCCAAGTGGGCCAAGACTACTCTTCAGGATGCAAGAGATCTTGTTGGGGATCCAACTGATACTAGGAGGACTCAATATGATTTTGCAGAGCCTCCTCTTTCACTCACTGCCACTAAACCGATGCCCTCCAAGCATCTTTTCTTGGTTCAGTCTTCATATCTACAATCCTGTCGCGAGGCTGTTGGAAATCCCTTTTGGGAATCCTCCATGTAGAAGGAGTACAACTCCCTCCTCGAGAACTAGACTTGGGATCTGGTTCCCCTTCCTTCAGGAAGAAAACTTGTCAGGTGCATATGGGTCTACAGGACCAAGAGGGCAACAAATGGACATGTTAGCAGATACAAAGCCATACTAGTTTCCAAAGGCTTTCAGCAGGTGCACGACATTGACTATGATGAGACCTTTTCTCGAGTAGTGAAGATGGATTCCATATGTTTGGAACTTGACATTGCAGTAGCCAAGGGATGGGAAGTCCATCAGATGGATGTGAACATTGCATTTCTTCACGGCGATATCTCTAAGGAGATCTATATGGATTAGCCCCATGGATTTATGCAGGATTCATCTTTGGTATGTCCATTGAAGAAGTCTCTTTATGGCCTCAAGTAGGCCCTGAGGGCATGGTATGCCAAGATGGACTCCTACTTGTTGTCACAAAACTTTGTACGTTGTAAGTCAAACCCGAATGTTTACATGCTCAGGACGATTGATTCACTTCTACTCCTAGTTTTGTATGTTGATGATTTGTTGATCACCAGTTGCTCAACTTCAGTGATTGTTGCAGTTAAGAGGATTCTACATGACAGGTTCTTGATGATGGACATGGGTTCGCTACATTTCTTCCTTGGACTCAATATCAATCAAGATGCATCAAGCATCAAATTATCTCAAGACAAGTATGCACAAGATCTCCTTGAGACATTTCACATGACAGACTGCAAGTTTGCCTCGACTCCTTTCCTATGAGGATTCATACTTGAGGATGGAGGGGACACTCCACTGGTTAACAACACACTGAACAAAAATCTAGTGGGGAGCTTGTTGTATCTCACACACTTTAGACCATACCTTTCCTATGCAGTTGGAGTAGTCTCCAAGTTCATGCAGGAGTCGCATGAGCTGCATTGGATGGATGCAAAGCATATCTTTCGATATGTATAGGGCACCATCACCTTTGGGATTCACTATGCAACAGACTCTACATTGGACCTCATTGGGTTCACTGACTCTAATTGGGCTGGCTATAACATTGATCACAAGTCCACATCTGTTTACACACTCAGTCTTGGTTCTGGGCCTATCTATTGGTTGAGCAAGAAGAAGGATGCTATTGCCCTATCTTTAGTTGAGGCAGAGTACAAAGGGGTAGTTAGCATAACCATTCAGGCTATGCGGCTACAACATTTTCTCACTGAGTTGGGAATTCAGTTTCATCGACCAATCATCATCTGGTGTGACAACCATAGCACTCTGAAGTTATGCAAATATCTAATTCAGGGTAGCGAACGAAGCACATTGAGATCCACATGCACTACATCCAGGACTTAGTACACGAGGTGATCATCGACTTACATTTTTATCCTTCAACAACACAACATGCATACATTTTCACCAACACCTTCACTGAGCAGAAGTTCCATTCTCTGCGTAGTCGTCTTGGAGTGAAGGACACAATTGCCTAGAAACTGTTAGTTCTTCTTTTTACATACATTGTACTTTGAGGGTGGGTTTTCCCATGAGGTTTTGCCTCTTTCCTCATTTATTTCAGTGTATCTTTTGTATTTGGGTACCTAACATGGCCTCATTGCTAGGACCCATTCTTTATTTTCACCATAGTGATGTTCAAGGGGGGTGTTGGAGATACTTCGCACACAGCTAAGATTTATTTTTCCTAAGGTTTTACCTATGTTTATTAGTCATTATTCAGTCTCCTATAATTTAGGGAGAATATTCTCTTCAGTTCACACTTCAATTTGATCAGTTGAGTGGAGTCTAGATGGCACATTGGAATCATCACCATGCAACATTGGAATTATCACCAGCTAATGCGTATTGTCCTTGGGATTATCACCAGACTAGCGCATTACTCATGATTCCCTAATCTCCTCCTCACTTCACTATGTTTCAGTCAGTTAACTGAAGTCTGAGAGACTAGTTAACTCAGACTAGGTGGCAGTTCACTCTCGTAATTGCATGAGAGACTAGACTAGGTGGCAATTTACTCCCATAATTGTTGGTGTGTTTACAGATCACTCTAGAGCACCACTATGGTGCATCGACTTCTCCTCCAATGCACATTAGTTGAGTTATACATAGTATATCATGTTTAAATTATCATTCATTCATTTGGTTAATGAGAATTCTTTCATTCTTTCTCTCCTGCCTCTCTTTTCTCATATTTTCTATGTAAATTGTGTATGTCATTTGCTAGCTAAATCTATTATGTGTAGGTTCAACACATTTACATAAATTAGATAAATTCAAACCTAGTATTGGATATCAAAGTCATGGAAGCATGACAGAGCTTGTAGAAGTTGGTTGAAGCAATATAGAGATACGGGGAAAGTAATGAAAAGTGGATAAAGAACTCAAGAAGAGTGGAACACAATACTTATTAGTCAACTTCTACATAACCTGAATGAATTGTAGGCACAACAACAAGAATCCTCACATAGGACATGAATCTAGTCGGTAAAGAATCTCATTAATGGGCATAGAAAGGAAAATCAAGACTCCATGGCCTTAAGGTAGAGATGTGTAGATAGTTGCAAAGCTTGATGTGAAAGAGAACAAGGAGCTTAAGAGGTGATGTGTGAATAATATCTATGTGTCAAGAACAATAGTGCCTAGGAAGGATTTGTTAGCTATGACTTAGCTACTTTGTCTAAAAGTACTCAAAGCAAGAGAGCCACCTCTGATATTAGAGTTCACAATGGAAGCGGGATACTGTTGTAGTTGTTGACACCTGATGTTGACAATGTGGGCAATTTTGTCAAATTGTTTGGATCCATGGACCCAATGGAGACAATTAAAAAGGCCTTGAGAAAGGAAAATAGGGAACTTATTGCATTGGTTAGGTGTGAACCAACTGAGAAGAACAAAGAAATATGTAGAGTTTTGATAGAATACATAAAATGATATGTGGTAAGTGCCATCTTTTAAAAATGTTATTTATCACATATATTCATTTATGATTTTATTTTTGTTACTTTTATATGGTCTTAATAAAAAAAGTTTTCTTTCTATAGGATTTTTTTAGAGTTGCTCAACAGCCTGCTCTTGAGGCTGGTGTTGGAAGCAGTGATTCTCCAACACCACAACATCCTACCACAAGCCACATACCTGCAAGGCTCTTTGGAACTCCACCTGTGCCTAACAACCTTATGACTTAGACAAATACACCTTATGGGGCCCATGACACACCAGTGCACACCAAATCAAGCACGTGATGGTGGTGATGAGTTAATTGGTGATTCTACAAATTGCTTTTCTGGATCATCACATGTTACCAACAAGAGAACAATGCCAATTACCTTTTTGGTGGAAGAGAACATTGTTCCGATCAAGATATAAAAAATCCCATGTATTTACAAATGTCTTAATTATTTCCTATTATCTACTTGAAACATACATCTCTTTGATTATTTTAAATTACTAATCATATTGTTTCGTAGAAATCAACATTTTTTAAGCATATGAATGATAAGGCCTTAGATGTTTTTGGGCCCACCATACGCACATGTTGGAATGCTCAGAATGTCAGTTTTAAAAAGGATCTTATCGACCACTTGGTCGGCCTATTTGGTGAAACCTTCAACAAAAGTGGAGTCACCTCATTGGTCAATACTTATTTGAAATGTGTGAAGAATAAATATAGGGTTCATTTGCAAACAAACCCTAGGTATGAGCATTCTTTGATGATTCCCGAGAGTGAGTGGAAGAATCTATTGGATCAGGATGCAAAGGAGAAGACAATGAGAAAAGAAGGAAAAATGTCACCTGGTCCAAGAAGGTATATGATTTAAGCATAGAGGGGATTTCGCAGTGCAACATATTAGATATCATTTTCAGGATTCAACATATGATATTTTGAATTTAATATGTTGAATTTTCTTTAGTTCTATATAAAAATTGTCATATACAATGTATTGGAAACTTTTCATAGGCTCCCAGACACATCAAAAACAACCAAGGCAAGACTAGAAAAACACATGCAACATAAACTTGGATAGGGTGGTTACATGAAACTAAAAGCATGAATTGTAAGTACTAAATAACTAAACCATATCATTCCTATCATCATCCAACTTTTATTTAATTGCATCTAGTAAGCCAAATATGAGATCTTATGCAATGTAGGGGGCTCAATTCAAAATTGTGACCATTAAAAAATAACTTCGACTCAGTTTCAAGTTCAGCTTTCAAGTCATTGTTGAACATCGATAAAGCACGGGGCAAGGACAATATGCCCCTTTGAATGACATCGTAACTAAAATCAATAGACTTTGATTGTTGATTACTTGTAAAATCTATTCACTATTGATTTCTCCTATACGTGAATGTGTCTTTTTAATTTAAGCAAGAGAGCAACAACAATAATGAGGCCAACAGTGGACAACAGTCCCATGACAGTGGAGTGCAGCTCGATGATGGTGGTGTGTAGTTCGGCCATGATGGTATTATGGCTATAAAATCAGAAGTATGGATTACAATTATTAATATTTACTTGTAGATGGTGTACTTATAACTTTTCTTGTTTCAATGGCAGAGCATGTAGATGAGGATGCTTGGAAAGAGCAAGAACACATGGCAGTCGAACCAATGGTCTCAACTAGTCAAATCGGTAAAGAATATTGTAATGATATTTGTATTAATGAACTATGTCTTTGAATAATAACTAACCATATCAATTCAACTCTTTTTGTTATTGTAGTCAATGCCCCTTAGCAACAACCCTGGATGCCATGGAGAGTGCACAACTAAACGTACAACGCGTCAGAGCATGCGTATTCAATCAACACCAAGAGAGGGCCAAACAACTGAAGTGGATCAAGAAATGGATGAGAAAATCATCAAATATATGAAAACTAAGGAATGGAAAAAGAAGTGATTGTTTATATTATGAGAAACATGTATAATGTAAACATATTTTGATGACAAAATAATTAATATAAACTATGTGTTGCTACAACTTTTGTTTTTCTAACTTCTTATGGATGAATATTATATGTTTTGTAGCAAAACCACATATTTGCACACACATTCTTTCTTTCATTTACCTTTAATTATTTTTTTGCTACTTTCTATGCACGAATCGTACTATGCCACTTTCAATTATTTTCCAGTAGATAGATTGGGTATGGGGAATTGAGAGTGATCCGAGAGGTGGAGGGGCCAAATGATAGTCCACCTTCAAGTGGCTGGCCTTGTTTAGTAGAGAATAAATTATTCTCGAAACCAAGAGAAGATCATTTAGGTATTCCACTTTAGTCTTTCTAGAGTCTCATACATGTTGATATGTTTGTTTATTTATTTAATTATTATTTAGTCATATAACCTTTTTATTCTATGATGATTTCTATAGGTCTTCACAAGGTAAATGCAACTAACAACTAGTCTATGTGTGATGTGATTATACAAGCTCTTGCCTCATAGAGCTCATGGACACAAATAGTTAGTACTCATTTTTCCATTATAGATAGTATGTGTGCAAAGTTTCCAAAGATTCAAGTTGATACTGTTGATGTCATTTCCCGATAATTTTATTTGATGATAAATTATTTATATTCAATATCATAACAAAACTTTATTTTTAACCTCTGTTCATTATGGTCACGTGTCTAACAAATGCCAATAGTTGCAGGGTGTTTGTCTCACCTTAAATATTGCATTTATCTTATAAAAACAAACATTGTTTCAGGAATTGTGGGGTCTTTGTCTCACCCTAAAGATTGCATTTGTCTTAGAAAAAAAAATACAGTTTCATAATTCTGCTAGTTTTAAAGCATTTATGTAGTTATTCTTCATGGTAAAGTTTTATACAATGTTCAGTTTGCATTCCTATTAGTGTAAGGTCTCCTTTGTCAGTAGAGGTTTTTAATGTAAATAGTCTGGATTTTAATTTATAATTCTATGTTGGCAGTCTATGTCAAATGATGCAAAAATAAAAAGCATTCCTATTACTGAGCAGACAAATCTAGTTAAGGACAAAGTTGTCAATTGTCGAGAGGTTGAAGAATTTCTAAAAGAAAATAGGAAGATTGAAGCACACTAAGTTGAACAATTTTATAATTTATTATCACAATCTACATTTGTTTATAGATGTAGATATATACGCTCTATGGTGTCATATTTTTGCTAATTATGCATTGAGAATAACTTCAAGTAACTTTTAAAGAAATTCAAAGTTATAAATCTAACAATACATATTTATTGATGCATGCAATCCCAAACCAATGTATATGTCAACCCTTTGTTAATTTTTGGTCACAAATCACCCTAGTATATAGCCTTTAGGGTTTACAACATATCCACAGTTCTGTAATTTGTAAATTACCAACACCATACACAAATTTTTCTTCCTAGGGCATGCATTTTTCATCATGCCCTGTTTTCATGTATTTTTATGTCCTTTTTTTCATTTACAAAACAACTTTTAGCCTTTATGGAAAACATAGAGTTTTTGGTTTCAAAATGCACAACTAAAGGTATGAATAGATGTAAAATGATCAAATACAAACTCCACAATTTGAACCATTCAATTTGGAGGTAATATGAGTCTTAGGCGTGCATTTTACAGTAAGACGGTTTTACCCTATATTTTACAAAATGTCTTGAATCTTGGTTCAAAGTAGAAGTCTTTTTTGTGAAGCCTAGCATGCATTTTGCACAAGTGTTGTTGGGAAAAATACCCTACGGACTAGCAAATTAGGGTCAGACTTGCATGCAGATTTTAAACGAAAATAAAATACTTTTTAACCTAACACCCAAGATAAAAACCCCTCTTTCACAGTAAATGCATGAAGAGAACCACTAACCTTTTCACCAGTGTTCGATGTAGATCCTTCGTTGCGCTTTGACCACTTTCTTGCGTTGCGCCTTCCACAGATAACCTGCAATCAAGACAAATAACAACTATGCATGCATGCTACTTCTCTACTCAAGGGTTAGAAATCAAGCATAAATTCATCAAATTATAAACAACTCATGCATTGGGATGGAAAAAGTATTCTTTTTTTATTAATGAAAATGAATCAACTTACAATCAAAGCTGAGACTAGCCACCGCTCCTTGAACCTGATCCTGGGCTCCTCTTCTTCTGTCCTCCAACTGCTTTGCGTTAAATCTCCTTTGGCATGAGGAAAGGCTAAAGGGTTGGGACAATGGATTACGTAAATGGGCAGAGTTTCTTCTCTATATTTTTTCCTCTTCCAAATGGCACCCCTACCCCTTCTTTTATAGGCTAGAAGGAGATAGGGTTTTGAACGAACCCTCGGCCATGCATGGCTTGGAGTTTCAGTTAACTGACCCATAGCTTTTTGTTCCATCGACAACTTTCCTCTTTTCATGCTTTGTTAGGTACACGTGGGCTGTAGTGAGCCAGCCAGCGTGCACACGCGTGCAGTAATGGGTTAGGGCGCGTGGGCCTTAACCCAAGAGGATTTCCAAAGAGTTGTTCAGTAGATGTTTTGGAAATGAAGGGATATGAGTTGGCCTGATGCCAGGTAAGAATGTGTGGTGCAATTTAGGGTTATAACAAATGCCCCCTAATGTGTGAGGTCAGAAGAGCATCTGATGGCCGAAATACATTACCAATCTTTTACCAACCTTTACTGATGTGCTGAATGAGTGAGCCCAAGGATCAGGAACCAGGAGGTGTCATCTGCAAAATAACAAATGTCTCACCGAGGCGGGCATACCCATGCTCGGGATAAAATAGAACTATGGCTACCAATCAAATACACTGTAGATCCATGTCAAATAACTATAAAGAGTAGCTGTGAATAATACACAGCGGAGCTACATCTCGAAATCAGAAAGATATACATATAGAGTACCCATCTTCCAGAAGCTGATTCGGCCTGATGGTTGTACTTCAGAGCTCGAGCAACAATTTCAAAATCTTCTAAAATTCGGGTAGGAGTGTAATATGAGTGTACGACTGCACTACCCAGAGGTCTTCGACGCCTCGTCGGTTATGGACTTGATAATCTTGATGATCAGACTGAAGGCTTCAGTGATTTCGAACAAAGACTTGATTGGATGTTCAGGATGGTCGGGTATCCGAACAAGAGACATATTGCAGAGGGGCCGACTCAGGCTTAGTGACAAACTTCCCTTGGACAATAGAACGACAAGTGATAAAACTCAAGCAACATATATGTTAATCATAAGTCTACGAAGCAGGAGGCAACACAAACTCTCTGTATGTTTGGAAGAGTAACCAAACGGTGGAGGACACAACTCTATATAGTGAGAAAAGCTTCCTAAGGTCGTACTACATCCCATAGTCTGATAATCAAATGAATAGATGTGCTTTATCCAAGGGCGACTCATTATGCTTCCAATAAAGAAAATACTTTTCCCATCCTCTTTTTGGGGTATATTTGATTTTTTTTTTTTGTTCTTTTTGATAATTTTTTTAAAAAGAATAAAGGAATAGTACGTTACAATGGAGGAACGATCACTGCAAACATACAAGCTCAAGTGACAAGGACAAGACTGATGTTATGGTAAAATGATACTCGGGAAAAATCCTCCGGCGGCCAAAGGTGTTAAGACGCAGAAGCAAACTGTCACAAGGTTGATGGATAAGGTATGCAAATGCGGTTGATAGAACACACAATGGTAACGTCCTTCGATGTAAGTTTAACAAGCCTAGAGAAGGTAAGCTCAGTGGTTTTTCATATTTAGAGAGTCTGAAAAAGCATAAAAGGAGACTCCACTGGGGTACCTTTTTCGACAATAGTCTAATCGGTTCGAAAAAGGGATAAACTAGCACCGATTAGACGTCAATTCAAAACCATTTAAATGAATGTGACAAAGACAAGATCACTCGACTATTTTTTCACTTTTAAGGAGTCTGAAAAAAACTTAACTATGGACTCCGTCAGGAATATTCTTCTGGACCAATTTAATGAGTGTGAAAGAATAAGGTCACTCGACGATCTTTTCAATTTTAGGGAGTCTGAAAAGAGCTTAACTATGGACTCTGTTCGTAAATTTAGTCCCTCAGGCCCGAAAAAGGAATAAAACTATACCTGAGAGTACTCTTCTAAAGAATGGGAATTCGATAGAGTATACCTTTGTTCGTACAGTTGACCGTCTGGACCGAAAAAGGGGTAAACTACCGCCGGACAGACGTGACTTCAAATTTCAGTTTAACGAGCGTGAAAGGCCACAAGATCGCTCGATAATCTTTTCATGTTTAGAGGGTCTGAAAAGGGCTTAAAAGGAGACCCGTTTAAGGAATGTTCTTCTGGACCAATTTAACGAGTGTGAAGAAACAAGGTCACTCGACAATCTTTTCATCTTTAAAGAGTCTGAAAAGGGCTTAAAGAAGACTCCATAATGATTACTTTTCTCAGTTAATCCGGACAAGATCGAAAAGCATAAATACAGTCTCGTCAGATGTTTCTTTTGGACCTCAAAGCGACCTTCAAAAACAACAAAGGTAGCCCATGATCGACACTTCGTGGGTCGATGTCAGGTATCTCTTCGTAAGACCAGGCAAAAACGTCATGGAATTCTTTGAAAAGATACGTGTAAATTTGAATTTCTTTGGGGGAGCAATCTGCTTCGACGAAGACATTCTCCACGACGCCAGGGTTTCGGGAGATGTTGATGGGTATAGTTTCAGCGATAGTCGCCATATTGCCCTCAGCATAAATTTCCTGCATAGCTAAGAGATTAATAGGACACGGCTGATCTCCTGTTATGGTAACAGTGAATTCTCCTACTTTGATTTGGCTTAACTCTGGGAGGAAATATGATCTGTGATGAAGATCTTCCCAAGGTTTGTCTGGACTAGTCCTTGCTTCGATTACTTCTTCGTCAGAAGGCAAGACTAAGTCTAACGAATCAATGTTAGCAAGAGAACCCTAAGCCCAAATAGGCTCTGGAAGTGTATCTAACTCTGGTGTGGGAGTCGGATCAGGGTTAGTTGAAGATTGTTGGACTAAAGAGTACGCTACTTCAGCGGCCGACAAGGGCATGGACATGCCGGAGTGCCCTGTCTCATCCATCATGGCTGATGGGGAAGGAAGAATCCAAGGATCCTCAAAGTAAGTCGTGCGGAACGACGAAACTTGAAAAATCTCAACCTTATGGTGATTAGATATAAACTTGACATCGTCATGAGGAGGTGGGTAATCAAAGGTACCCATCAAGGATGGGCACAAACCAACTCCTACGTTAACGAAACCTGGTTGAGGATTATCAATCATGGGAACCGTGGATGCCCCAAAGCTGGGTCAGGTTTGGAGAAAGACAGTTGATCAATGGTCACTATCCGGCCCTCGTGTGGAAACAACAAGACTCGAAAAACTGTAGCAACCACAACTTGCATAGCATAAGTCCAACTCCGTCCTAACAAGAGGTTATATTCGAGGGGAGCATCGACTACCTCTACTTCGACACACACAGTCTTCCCTCCTAACTGCACAGGGAAAGAAGGAACGATGCCATGTGGTCGGAAAGAACGATCATCGAAAGAAGTGAGAAGAGTAGGTGATGGAGACAAAGCGGGCTGGCCAATGGCCTTCCAACATGCTAACGACATAACGCACATTGATGCGCCCTCGTCGACCATTGTGTGGAAGATATTCCGTGTAAAAGTTTTCGTGGGATGAGCCACTACTATCTGAAACACTACATGGTAAGGTAGACGAGGTTTTAGGTCGGTTGTATCTAACATGATGGTACCCGGGTTACAAGTCTCAGTAGAGCCTAAAGCAGTTAACAAGGATTTCCTCTGAGCGGGGCAGCTTTGGAGGACCTCCAAAGCAGACATTGCACAAAGGGTTTGTGATAAATCCTCCACCACAGAGTAATTCTAGGCGGCCCTTGCGTTTGGGTTGTGAGAAGCTTTCTTAAATGCACCCTTCGGAATGCGTGTCATTGTTTCCCCAAACGTCTTCTCGATCTGTAGAGGAAGAGATGGGAGCTCAGCTTCTTTACCCTTCTCAGAAGCGCTTGGTTTACTATAGTCGTGCGCTCTAGTCATTATGAAAGCATCACCCCTAACCATATATACGTTCGCGGATGAGGGATTGTTTGGAGGAGGGTAGGTTTCTTGGCTGCCCCCTTCTGTACTTGTAGAGGCTTGAGTTAAATTTTGCCCATGTTGAAAAGGATTAGTCAACATTGTCTGCTGTTGCTGTGTGACAAACTTCTAGGCCTCTACAAGTCGAGGACAAAGATGGGTCGCATGGTCTTCCGCACACAA
Organism: Picea engelmannii; assembly: GCA_009831015.1. Classification (NCBI taxonomy): domain Eukaryota; kingdom Viridiplantae; phylum Streptophyta; class Pinopsida; order Pinales; family Pinaceae; genus Picea; species Picea engelmannii. Next base: position 168,807 of record ML797460.1, read on the forward strand.
GTTGCATGGATGCCTCACCTTCCATTTTTCTGTAGTGTCCCCGCCAGCATTATCAGTGGTTTTTTTCTCCCCCTTACCCTTCTTTCGTTGTTTTTTCTTCCCTTCAAGTTGTTGGGTGGCCTTTTGGTTAGTCGACTACACAGAGTGTACTTCTGACATATGGGTAGGAGGAGCAGCCAAAGCAGTAGTCTGGCTGGCCGCTGAGTGTTGTATAGATAAATGTTGCAATTGTTTTGTCAATTGCTCAGTGGGCTTGGTTTGTGCTGAACAAACAATACCATCGGCATGTGGTCCAACTCTCTGTCTAGTTTTATCCAGTATCAATCGTGGTGCATCTGACAGGATGTTGTATAATAAACCAGACTGAGAATAGATGAACTCAAACTGTTGAGCCCTCATGATGGCATCTTCTTCGGAGAAAAATATTGAAGTCGCAACGTCTTTGGATAATTGTGGGACCAGAGACTTAAGGAACCACTCAAGAAGGAATGCTGGTGGGACTGGTACTTTGATTAGACTCTTTCAGCGTCTCCACTCTCGGATTTTATCAGAGATATGGTCCGTTGTTGTCTGTTCGAAATTGGCAAGCAGCTCTGTGCCAGGGTCGTATCTCACAGGTAATTGGAAATGGTTAAGGAAGACCATCGCCAGTTCACCAAAGGAAGAGTATCTTGAGCGATCGAGCTTGATGTACCATTTCGCGGCACTCCCGATAAGAGTACGTTGAAACAATCACAACTGTACGGAGTCATCTTTCAATGAGTTAGATGAACACCAAAGATGGAAAGTAGTCAGATGATCACCTGGATCTTCATTAGGCTTGGCCTCGAACTTTGGAATGTTCGAAGGCAACTTCGTTGGCATAGGAGGCCAATGTGGATTGAGAAAAATAGGATCATTTAACAACCTTGTCAAATCTGATAAGTGTAAAGTTTCCAGGAATGGTAGTTGTGGTTGCTGCTGACAACCTGGGAAAAAGGGTCCTGGAGTTTGACTAGCACCAGGTTGCCAGGAAAAGTTTGGCTGCTGGCCCAGATTCTGGTAGAAACCATGGCCCTGACCAGCATAAGGATTTTGCATCTGCGGAGACATCATCGGTTGATTTCCCATAAAGGACATAGGGTGTTGGGCATGCATCGTGTTTGAAGGACTTTGGGAAGGATTACCTCATGCCGGTCCTGATGGGAGAGGCATAGTAGTCTGTCCAGGGTTCCATTGACTGTGGAAAGAATTACCCCAGAACGACATTCCAGAGGAGGGAACGGATCCTTGTCCTGAGTTCCAAGGTCCTGCTATATGTGCCCCCGACGCAGGAATAGTACCCTGTGCTGGAGTAAACTGTCCAAAAATAGGATTGCCCCCAGACAGGAAAGCGGAGGATGAGAAAGTGTTGTTACCAAACGTCCCGTTCCAAACAAACGGTGACGAACCTACCGGCATACTGTGCGCAGGGGTTCCTTGACTCCCGGCTCCAAATAAACTAGTGTGTGCAGGTTGCCCGGCGGACTACTGATGCGGACCACCAAACGAAGGGGACGAAGTAGGGATATGACCTCTAGCGTAAGGAAAAGCGTTAAAAGGGACATGAGTGCCCCCACTTTGACCTTGCAGAGGAGCGTTAGAGCTCCCTGCCCCCAGACCCAAAGTCTGTAAAGTGGAGTGAGTGAGTGCAGGACTTGTACCCGAACTAGGCATACTGTATGAGAACGGAGGGCCTGTCGCACTAGGTGTGAAGGGAGTTGTGGCTGCCGCCATAGACGGGATCGGTCCACTGTGCAACGTAGTTGCGGCCGAGACCATGGTGGCTCGGACCGACGACGGTAAGTTAGGAGATGCTTCTCCTATGGTAGCAACTGTGGTGGGAATGGAAGAATTCCCAGAAGAAGTAACATCGTTTGTTTCCATAGTTGTATGAGGCACTGACAGGCTTTCGTAAAATTGGATTGGTACAATAACCGGTGGCTAGGTATCAGTGGTTGAGGTTTCAACCGAGCCAAGATTGGTGGTTGAATCCTCTGGGAGTTGTTCGAGCACAAAGGTTTGTAACCCGGTCGCTTCGAAAGACCCTTGTTGGTCTAGCTTCCGCCTCAATGGTGGCGGGGGTGGCTCCAGTATAACCGACGGCAGGCCCAGAAGCCTTTGTGACCAGTGGAGCTTGGGATCCTCCACTGTGTGAGAAGATCCACGACATGCTAAGGTATTGTACACGTTCAAAAAGTAACACACACTAAAAGAAGACCCTAAGAGATAAGACAAACAATCACTAAACTAGTTGGAAGAACAGTTACAACAACCAACACTAGAGCAACTTACCGGTGCAAGTGCAACTCGAACATGGAAGCACCCTCCAGGTATACTCTGCCAAGCATGGCCCGATGTCTGTCCTAGGTACCGCGATATACCCCCGCAATCACCCATGTATGTCCCTAAAAAATATTGGCAACTAGGTTGCCAGCACGCGAACAATCACCAGGCGGGTACAGTCGAAAGTCGGGTAGACCACAATGAGCAGGGTATCAAGCCTGAAACCTGTCAAGGGTATCGAGAGAAAATGGTCTAGAAGAAAATTGAGGACCTCGAACGGATTTGAGACCCATGAAGCCCCGTGGCAAATTTAAACGACGAAATCCCAAAACAAGCCCTCGATATGTGTTCTCCACTACGATTGGTCCGGCTTTGGAGGGGTTATCTCCGCTACCTTTTCGCACATGACCTCGTGTTTATCCCCTGTGTTAGAGGGGGGTCCCGGATAACTTTCACAAAACTGGACTTCTACACTCCCTATCACAGACTCTAATGTTTGGTTTTGGATGGCCTTGGAGAGTTTCCTCTCCAACCTAATCTAAGGCCCTAGTCCTGAACTAGTTTGTGAACGCTACAAACAAAAATTCTAAAAGATTTTAAGTTATCGTTGCTTTTAAGGCTTTTTCTTACGTCAAGGGGTATGGAGGTGAAACTGATGGTGTGTAAAGACGAAAGCAAAAATGAATGAAAAAAGATGGAAACAAAAGACTTTTACTAAATTCAAAATTTTCAGCAACTTTTCACAAAGAAAGATTTCTTTTTCTTTTCAATTTTTCTAAGATTTTATGCAGCAAAAATAAAGAAATTTCGCTCGACTACAAGCTACTTATGCTCTAAATGCACTGCAAAAACTTACGAAACAAAAGACTTCTCCCTAGATAATGATGCAGAAACACACACTTCAAACAAAGAAGAAAATGAAAAGTTTTTATTTATTTATTTATTTAAGTGCTAATAAAGCAACAAAGGGAAAATACCGACAAGCACAAAACCAAGAAAGACAAATTTTGGCTATGCATGCATGCTACTTCTCTACTCAAGGGTTAGAAATCAAGCATAAATTCATTAAATTATAGATAACTCATGCATTGGGACGGGAAAAGTATTCTTTTTTTATTAATGAAAATGAATCAACTTTTAATCAAAGCTGAGACCGGCCACCGCTCCTTGAACTTGATCCTGGGATCCTCTTCTTCTGTCCTCCAACTGCTTTGTGTTAAATCTCCTTTGGCATGAGGAAAGGCTAAAGGGTTGGGACAATGGATTACGTAAATGGGTAGAGTTTCTTCGCTATATTTTTTCCTCTTCCAAATGGTACCCCTACCCCTTCTTTTATAGGCTAGAAGGAGCTAGGGTTTTGGACGAACCCTCGGTCATGCATGGCCGGGAGTTTTAGTTAACTGACCCATAGCTTTTTGTTCCGTCGGAAACTTTCCTCTTTTCATGCTTTGTTAGGTACACGCGGGCTGTAGTGAGCCAGCCAGCGTGCACACACGTGCAGTAATGGGTTAGGCGTGGGCCTTGACCCAAGAGGATTTCCAAAGAGTTGTTTAGCAGATGTTTTGGCAATGAAGGGATATGAATTGGCTTGATTCCAGGTAAGCATGTGTGGTGCAATTTAGGGTTATAACAACAAGGACAAAAAATACAATTTAAAAACAAAACATATATTTCTTAAGTGTGAGTGTGCATTTTTAGATGTGGAGGCTCTAACAAACTTGAATTAGGGTTTTATGCAATAATAAAAATCGTTGCGACGAAAGTCACGTGGTCAACCTGTTCACTAGAGAATAAATTATTCTTGAAACTAAGAGAAGTTCATTTAGGTGTTCCACTTCAGTCTTTCTAGAATCTCGTACACATTGATCTATCTGTTTATTCATTTAATTATTATTCAATCATATAACATTTTATTCTCTGATGATTTTTGCAGCTCTTCGCAATGGAAATGCAACTAACAACTAGCCTATGTGTGATTTGGTTGTACAAGCTCATGCCTCATAAAGCTCATGGGCGTATGTTATAGCAAGATTTGCCTCATCATTGTTATCTTGCACAGAGGGCCTTTTTCCATTTCCCTATGCAGACTTGTCATCCCTTTTTGATGAATCCAGAGCCAAAAATATACATTTTTCCACATATATGCTCCCTATCAGCTATGAAAGATGTGTATATGTTGGATGCTCCACTACAGCCCGTGTACATCGAGATTTGTGCCATAAAATACAAAAATGGAGTCAGGTTTCCATGTCACGACAAGAGATCTCTTATCCTTAGCCTTCCATATACTGGAAACGTTCTAAATCGACCCTTTAGTTACATTGTGAAGGTTATAAGAGCACAATTTTGAGGTATGGAAAAGAGGAGAAAGCATTCAACTTTGAGAGCAAAGTTACTCTGGAGAAATTGCTTCATATTGAGTCTGCATCCCTTTGTCCCTCAAGTCTGAACACAATGTTCAGCCCCCAAGCTCTTTCCCTATTGTTGAGAGAACCTCATTCACTCTCTCCTATGAGCTTGCCTTTGGTGGAGGATTGAAGTGGTGGAGGCCTAGTTGGAAGAAACTTGGTTTTGAACCGTGTCGACACAGAAGTTTGTAATGTTGTCACTTCTATTAATCAATTATTAATAGAAATACTCATTTCCTATCCTATTAGTATATTGCAAATGTATGATTATTATCTATGGGCGTGTTTGTAATGTTCATTAATGGATTATGCTATCTGATGTTTATTAATGGATTATACCACTTCTGTTTGCTTGTTTGCTTGGTTTAGTGATTATTGGGTGAGATTTGATGATTGTTGAGCCTTCTTAGGTCTCTGTAGTGCCTGTTGAGTTTCTCTGGGTTGACGAAAAACCTGTTGGGAGTTGAATTTTTGGGTGTAGTATTTCTTTTTGTTTTTCATCCTTGTTTGTCCTTGAACCCTGGGCTATTTGCTTGGCTTCTTGTTATTCTGCTTGAGTTATTTCATTTATACACGGTAGAATTTATATATCAGGTTGCTTTACAGTCCATGCATTTTCTCTTTAATATATTGAAAATACAAAAAAAAAAATAGGCATTTTGCATTGGTTAACATTTTTTGTCTTTGAACCTTTATAATTAGTTTAGTTCATTTAGTGAAAGATTGCATTTTACTTCCGAATTGCAGAGTTGAAATTGAAAATTGCACTTCTTTTATTAGCATATCATTCATTGAAAAGTTAAAGATAGACTTTGCATTATATTCATATTCATTTTCTTGCAGAGTCACAACATCATGAGTTTCGCTTCCATACCCTTTTGAGTAATCACGACCAATAAAATTTACGCTTTAAACTAAAATTGATTAGTCACGATTTTATTTTTAGGGTGCACAAACTAGTCTAGGATTTAGTGCCTTGGAATAGGATTTTGTGAGTAAACTTCTCCAAGGCAATTAAATCAACATATGTTTCTGAGACGGGGAGTTGAGAAGTCCATTGTATAATTGGTAATATAAGGAGGCTCCGCTCACACCTGAGTTAATCACAAGGTCACGCGAAGTTAGTTGAAGGGATAACCCCTGGATACTCACCTAGCGTCAGAGATATTTCTGTGGATTTATTCGTATTTGGGGATCTTGCTAGTACCGATAGCTCTATGAGAGGTGGTTCTTTCAAGGTTTCGAGCTTTGCTACCCTGCCCATACGGTGATACGGACTTACGACTGCTCGCCTTTGCATCGGTTATACAATGGTTTATTAGTTTCTTGACTTAGGTCTCTCATAGGTTACTTGCAGAGGTTATTCTGCTTGTACCCTGGGTCAGATAGGGGTCAGACAACACACAAACTTTATGGAGGATTACCACTCCGGGGGGATCTGACCGACTGGTTGTTAATCCCACTCTTAGACGAGACATACCTTCTTTAGTGAAGGAGGCCACTCAACCACTTTAGCCCGTTTGCATGCATATTGGTTGTTCGACTTTTTGGTATGCTCTTTGTCTACTATTTGGCCTTAGGATATATTTTTATTTTGTAGAATCATAAGTCATCATGGAGTTGGACCAGCTTCCTTTCCGGTCCTGTCGATTGTTACAGTTACCACCGGTTTTCAAGTTCTTGCCTTCTAAAAGGTGTAGAGTTATCAAGCGTGGTACACACACATCCACCTTTCAGACTTGTGGTTCCACGAGGATGAGTACTGAGTCCAGTCTTCAGAACACTGGAATTTCTTCAAATCCCATACCCATTATAGTTAACGACACCCCTTCGACTCTTGCAGCCACTACAGTTGCAGGGCCAGATGCTTATACTAGTACTATGGCTCGGCCTATAGTTAATGCTTCATCTCTTGCCTCAAATCCTTTTGGAGGTTTCATCCACTCACTGAGTTACAATGTTCAGTCCATCCCTATGGCTTCTAGCCCATTTTCCTATGGTATTCCTAACTTCACATCGTAGTTTTCGACTGCCATCCCAGATGCTGGCCCTAATGCTAGCATTGGACTTGGGGGCACTACACCTCCTTACACTCCTTTCCCGTTTGGTGGTTCTCATATTCCCAAAACGAATCATAATGTAGGAAGTGACCCTTTTCCTAACCTCGAATCTAATCCTTCTACGACTGGATGGAACAACCCAGCTGGTGGAAAAGTTCTACCCTATATCCCTACCCCCTCGGTGTTGATTTCGATCAATACTTTTGGTATGACGAATCCAGTTCAATCCTCCGGATTCCCATCTAGAGGAGGTTAGTCTTACACTTTGGGCAACCAACAACCTAGATCCAATCCGGTTGGGGACAATTTTCACAACCCACAGTTCGGATCTAATCCGGTCGGGGGAAATTTTCATAATCCTTATCAGAACATTCTTGTTGGAATGATGCCCAACCCATCCTGTACGAATCATCCCAGAGGAGGGCCTTATAATTCTGGACAGGGCTTTGGTACTTACCCGAATTTTGGATGGAATGCAGTTCCCAACACACAATCTTTCGCGGGACGATGGGGCCAGATGCCGCAAACCCGTCTCCCTTTTATGGCCACACTCAATCTACCAGACTTGGCTAAGTTAATGAACGACCCAATACTTCATGATCCCTCATGGCCCCCCGTCCCCACCAAACTTCCTTCAGACATTCCATTAACGTTTGAGGGTAAGAATGGAGAAGACCCTGGTGAACACGTCACTACCTTTCACCTTTGGTGCTCATCGAATTCCCTAAACCACGATTCCATTAGATTACTACTATTTCAACGCACTCTCATCGGAGTCGCTTCGCAATGGTATATTGAGCTACCCAGGTGAACATATGGATCATTTAATTAGTTGGTAGTGGACTTTCTCAACCACTTTCAGTTGCCCATTCATTATGATGTTGGCCTCAAACTTTTGTCGACTTTACGCCAGGACACCGCCATTCATATCTCGAATCATATCCAGGAGTGGCGTAGACAGAGGCGGTTGATTAAGACCCCTATACCCCCGAAATTTATTCTAGAATGGTTTCTAAAGTCTTTGCACCCTCCTATCTCGAAGGACGTTGCTACCTCTGGGGTCTCCAACGAGGAAAAAGCTATATTTAGAGCCCAACAATTAGATTTAATATATGCTTAGTATGGGATGTTATATCACCTTCTTGCAGAAGCACCACAGTCAAATTATGATCCTAGGCAAAAACTCGGACCTCATGCCGATGGAATTGTAGGATCCACCAATGTAAATCCCGCAGACTTGACAAGGAAGTCTGTCGGAGGGTCAACTTCGTTAGGATCCTCCAAACCCACCCAGTCGACGGATGTACATTCTGTGCAATCGTTGAAAAACCCAAATGGTGAGCAACAACCAAATGGGAATAAAAGGAAAGGTCGAAACAACTGTAAGGGTGGGAAAAATGGCAACAAACCCAAGGAAAAAGATAATAATGGAAAGCAGAATGATAACGTTGGAGAGGGAAAGAAAGATAAATATAAGGTGAAGTTTACTTGTAAACTTTGTACCAATGACCACCTTAAACATTTATGCCCCAAACTCGCAGAGGTTGCGAGACGTTTAAACCTACTGCCCACTGTGCTGACAAATCCATTCCCACATAATCAACACTTAGCCTCGAGCTCTTCGAACGCCAGAAATGTGCCTGGTGGAGGTCAAAACCCACTGTCGCAAGATGGCGACCATGTTTGTATCAATATGGTCGACGCAAAAATTGATATAGCCACCCATTCTCGAGATTATAGCTCTTCAAAAGATAGTACCGGCCTAGAAGCTCCTCCCCCCCCTCCAGAGACGAACCTACAAATTGAGAAACCAGAGCCACCACCCTGTATTCTGAAAGGAGTACTCAAGCACTCTACTCACAACCCTAATGCTAGAGCCGCCCAGAACTACTCTATCCTTGAGGATCTGGGCCAAACACCTTGTGCGATGTCGGCTTTGGAGGTACTCTAGACGTGTCCATCATAGAGGAATGCCTTACTCTCTGCCTTAGGAGCTCTAGAGCCTAGTGGCTCGAAACTCATCAAGTTTGATGTCACGGATGTGAAGCCTCGCTTACCCTACCATGTGGCTTTCCAAATCCATGTGGAGTATTCCAAGTATACTATCAAACGAGCAGTCATTGATGAAGGTGTTGCCACTTGCGTGATGTACCTGGTCTGTTGGAAATCTCTCGGTTCTTCGACCCTTTCCAAGTCATCGATCATGTTGACTTCATTTGACGGTCATTCCTTCCGCCCTCATGGTATTCTCCTCGCCTTTACGGTCCAGTTAGGTGGGAATATGGTAGAGGTGGGAGTAGAGGTAGTTGATGCACCTCTCAATTATAGCATGTTACTAGGTCACAATTGGACCTATGCTATGGTCGTTGTCGTATCGCCTGTTTTATGTATACATTGTTTTCCTCATCAAGGGGAGATCATGACTATCGACCAGTTATCCTTTGCGTACTCTAGTCCTAATTCATCTGTTGGACCGTCGATCCCTGTGATCGAAAATTCTCAGCTGACAACTAAGAACATCGGCGTTGGAATGTATTCTTCCCTCATGGGTACCTTCGACTTCTCGACACCGATTCACCACGTTTACGCCATGTCTAGTAGGCCTACTTCAACTGGGAGGTACATACCTTTCCGCACTTCCTATTTTAGTGATCCATGGACCCTACCTTCTCCGACTTCATCGGGTGAAGGACAGTTGCACGCTGGCATGGCTATGCCACTATCGGCAGCAGAGATAGCATATCAAGTTGTTCTAGACTCTTCGTCCGATCCCGATTCTGTTACCTCACCGACAGACGAGGAGGATCTTGTTCTCAGGCTTGTATGGCCCACCTCGTCATCCTGCTCATATGATTGCCTAGATGGGACTTTGCCTTCAGATGAATCCATCCTTGAAGCCATGAATGGTTCTGAGAGACCTTAGGATGATATGCATCATCGATCTTATTTTCTCCCAAGTCTCGAAAGAATCGAGCAAGATGATTTTCGGTCTACCTTGAGTGAGATAGTTGGTCATGCCGTAGTTCCACTCGATACGCATGACATTTATGCCGAGGGAAATATGGCAAGTATTTCTCCTACCGTCTCGATCAATATCTCTCATAAACCTAGCAAGATTTAGAATGTAAACATAGGTGCGGATTGTTCGCCAGAAGAAATTCTGATCTACACCAAAATCTTCAAGGAATTTTGAGATGTATTCGCTTGGTCATACGAAGAGATGTCAGGGATCGACCCCCATATTGTCAAACATGAGATTAGGACTTATCTGGATGCTAAACCTGTTCAACAACATCTTAGAGTTGTAAATCCTAGGAAGGCCACTGCTATTAAGTCAGAGGTGGAGAAGCTACTTAATGTTGGCTTCATCTACCCTGTTCCCCTGACCGAATGGGTATCCAACCCCGTTCCCATGAATAAAAATAAAGGAACCATCTGTGTGTGTATGGACTTTCGCGACCTGAACAAGGCTTGTCCTAAAGATAACTTCCCCATGCCTTTCATTGATCAGATTCTCGATGAGTGTGCAGGAAGCAAAATATTTTCTTTTATGGACAAATTTTCAAGATATAACCAAATCCAGATCAAACCTGAGGACCAACACAAGACGAAATTTATATGTCCTTGGGGTACTTTTGCATACCGAAAAATGCCTTTCGGCCTTAAAAACGTTGGAGCAACCTTCCAATGTGCCATGAATTTCACTTTTCATGATCTCAAGCACATAGTCGAAGCCTACCTTGATGATCTTGCTGCTCACTCTCGCAAAAGAGTGGATCATGTTATACACCTTTGGCTAGTTTTTGAAAGATGTCGTTACTATAGAATCTGGTTAAACCCTCATAAATGAATATTTTGCATTAAGTTTGGTCGTCTATTAGGGTTTCTAGTTTCCGAGACCGGGATCATGGTATATCCTCTTAAGGTTGAGGCAATACGTTAGTTGCCTCCCCCGCACACAATTAGAAAACTTCAAGGTTTACAGGGGAAAGATAACTTTCTACGTCGTTTCATGGTGAATTATGCCAATATCACTAAGGGTTTCATGTGCCTCTTGAAGAAAGACACTCCTTTTATCTGGAATGAGTGAACCCAAGAGTCTTTCAACGCTTTGAATAAATCCTTGGTATCGGCCCCTCTGCTAAAATCCCCTGATTACAATAGAGATTACTTGTTGTATATTGCCGCATCTACTGAGACGATTGGTATGGTTCTACTTCAGGAGGATGATGAGCTCCATGAGCATGTCATATACTATCTTAGTCGAAATCTAGTTGGCCCTAAGCTTAAATACTCTCATGTTGAAAAGTTATCTTTGGTTGTCGTTCATCCAGTAGAATGTTTACGTCACTATATATTGCTTTGCAAGACTACAGTGATTGTTGATGTCAATCCTTTTCAATACGTCCTTACTAGACGTATCATAGGGGGGGAGTATAATAAATAGATTGTCATATTACAATAATTTGATCTCCACTTTGCTTTGGCCAAGTCCAAGAAATCACTAGTTTTTGCAGAGTTAATATCCGATTTTCCATGATTAGACGGGGATGTTATTCGTGTTGATTCGTTTGCAGACAAACACATTTTCCTTTTCTCATTGTCCGACCCCTGGTATGGAGACTTCATTTTATATCTTCAAAACTTGAAGTTCGCTCAGCATCTCTCGTGAGATGATCGATGGCGTGTCAGATATCAAGCCAAAAAGTATACTATCGTCGGCGAAACTTTATATCGCCGAGGAATAGATAATATCTTGCGTCGTTGCTTAACTCACGAGGAAGTCGATTCAGTCATAAACGATTTCCACAAAGGGGCTTGTGGTGGTCACCTATCCGGGCTTGGGACAGCCCAAAAAATCCCGCGAGCCGGTTATTTTTGGCCCACTATCTTTAAAGATTGTATCAAAGCGGTTAAGAAGTGTCACCCCTGCCAGGTGTTCACTCAGAAAATACGCTCACATCCAACCCCTCTTCACCCAGTCATTACCATCTATCCGTTCACCAAGTGGGGGGTAGATTTTGTCGATTGAAACCCAAATTCAGCTGGGGGAACCAACATATTATAGTGGCCATCGAATACTTCACTAAGTGGGTCGAGGCCATGCCTACCGTAAAATCCGATGGGAAGACTGCAACCTTCTTTGTGTTCAACCAAATTTCCGCCCGATTCGGTATCCCGAGTGAGATTTTCATTGATCATGGAAGTCACTTTCATAATGAAATGATGGTAGAACTAACATCTAAGTTGGGGTTTAGACACGATCATTCATCCCCTTATTACCCCCAGGCAAATGGGCAAGTAGAGGCCATCAACAAGTCTCTCAAGACCATTTTACAAAAAACTATCAGTCGGAGTAATTCCAATTGGCACATCATGCTATATCCTGCACTTTGGGCATATCGAACCTCGATTAAGACTGCCACTGATTTTTCCCCTTTTCAGTTAGTGCACGGTGTGAATTTGATCCTTCCCATTGAATGTGAAATCCCTTCTCTGAAGTTGGAAGTTGGGCCTCTACCTGACACTTCGGATTTAGAGCGACGCCTTGTGCACCTAGAGAGTCTTGACGAGAAGCATCAAGACACCTTCACGACTATTGAGGCAAACAAGAAACATGTTAAGGTTTAGTACGACAAGTTTGTCTGTCCCCGGTTGTATGCTGAGGGTGACTAGGTCCTCTTGTATGATCAAACCAAAGAACCGCTAGGGGAAAGAAAATTTAAACCCATGTGCGATGGGTCCTAGAAAAAGGAGCTTATGAGTTGCAAGATTATGAAGGGAATAAGTTGGTCGAGCCTAGAAATGGGATCTACTTGAAAAGGTACTATGCTTGAGCCCTAGGCTTCGGCGGAACTCTTTGTATACTAATGTAAATTTAGTGTATATACATATTTTTCTCCTTTTCTTTTGTCTTTAGCTTGCTTATCATGTTTTCACTTTGTTGGCAGATGTCAACGGAGTCTTCGGTCTACCTAGGATTCGCAGACGGAGCCAGTCGTCATACACAGAACTTAGCTTCCGCTGCTTGGGTGGTTTACTCACCCGAGGGTCTGCTAGTATCTTCACGTGGCACATGCCTAGGGCCATCCATGAATAACGTGGCCGAATATAGCTTCGTCATAGAACTTTTGTGCGATGCTATCTCACATGGTATTTTCTCTTTAGAAGTTCGTCTTGATTCCCAGTTAGTAATATGCCAGTTGAACGGTTGTTACCACGTGCGCGATCCTACTTTACTCCTTCGATTCCTACGGGTATGTCTTTTAGAACGAAAATTTGATTTTATTACATATTATCACATTCCTAGGAGTTCTAATCATGTATCTGATGCCTACACTAACTACGTTTTAGATTGGCATTTGTCACATTAATAAATCAAAGAAAACCATTAAATCAAAGTACACATTGTAAGATATAAGTAAAGCCAAAGATCCCCTTTTATATATTTCAAAATATGGTGTTTATATTACAAAATTGGGGGCTAAAACCCTCAATACACATATACAACCGATATACATATCCCAAGACATATACGCCTATGGCTTCGGATGTGCATCATGATAGAAAACCACGACATTTGCATGACGCTGGAAGAGTCATACCCATGCTTTAGGTACACCAACCACATGTCATTGCATGGCTTCAGGTAGATCCTCTACTTGAACCATAGGAATCCTCTGTGTCAAACGAGACAGGTTGCCTTGAACACTTTGTAGGACCCTCTCTACTTCTCTTCCCGCTGCCTCATCTCCCCGGTTCCTCCATCTATGTCGAAGGAATCCCTCTGGCCTTCGTGGACCCACATCTATGATTACACATGTATCTAGTTAATATTCAAACACCATTTAAAAATATTTTTGTTCCTTAAATACAAAAATACAAAAAAATGAAATATTTAAAAACTTGTTACCTATATCACCATAGGCGGCCCCTGGTGGAAGTGGCATATCAGGATCTCTTCTGAAATTGATCCCCGCATAGGGATAGTCATCCAGAGCAATAATTTGTCATCGCCACCAGAAGAAAAAATCATCATTGTAGGGAATTGATACCCTACCTCCCCCTTGCCATTTCATGACCTCGATCCACCGTGTCATAGTTGGATCGCGTGGTTCTCTAGGAAGGATCTCCACTCTAGGTCCTAGATCTGGAACCTGCTTGAAAAGAAGCTGCAAAGGATAGAGGGAAACCCGAAGTTTCGCTTACTCCCCTGTTTGCACTCTGTCAGCTGACCTTTCATGTCGACCAACAGTGAGGTACACCAATCATAGACAGTGGATCTAACACACTCTACTGCATAAAACATACGCGGTCTCGATGCTTGATGCAATGAGGTTGAACCTATAATCCTGGTAAGCACGAGCACAATGATCTTCATACTGAGTTATTTATTTCTCGGATGGGGACTTGGCTTCCCACCTTGGGAGTCCCTGCTACACAATGGGCATCGATATACTCCTTGATCTTCATCCCACTCCCCACTCCGCGTGACTTGAGGTTCAAAACCTCCCCTCGACATGATAGACCAGTCAAGAAGTAGATGTCCTCTACTTCGATTCTCAATGGTTGTCCATCAAGGATAAATCTCTCGCTAGCAGGGTCCCAGTAACCGACCAACATCTCCAACAACTTCACTTGGGTCCTCATTCCTTTGAGAGCCCAAAATTTGTACAAGCCACATCTTTTTAAAGCCGCTTGAGCCATCAGATCTCAATCCACAGTTGCATCTACCTCCTCATGCTCTCACTCTCTCCATTCCAAGACCATCCTGCAAAAAAAAAATCATTTTTTGAGTTAAAAACCCCTTTTTTGGCCATTTACGTACATATACGTGACTTAATTTCCCACAGTCGCATGCAAGGCTCAATACACACTCCTTGTGGTTCACACAGGGGCGTATACCTAGTCGTACACGCGGCCTACACAAGGAAACCCGTGTATACCGAAAATCCTAATTTATGCCCTCAAAAACTAAAAGATGGAAACCTAATTCAAAAATGTAATCCACTGAATTTGAAGAGGAGGAGATGAAGAGTTACCTGATCCAGACGATTTGTGATTTCATTGCCCGATTGAGTCCTAGAGGTATTTTTGGTCCAAATTGCACTATTTGGGTAAAAATCAAAATGATATAGTAATTTTTTATATTATTACTATTTATAAGTTATTTTTACCCACTTTATATAGTTTCATGCTGTTTTTTAACCTAACAGACTAATTCAAGAATGGTTTTGAGTTGGTTTGTTGTAGTTTTGACTCAGTTTTCTTGCGGATTTCCACATCATAATTGACCGTTCATCTCCTCAGGCAGGTATTTTCATAACCTAACGTATAGGGTAGGTATCCACTCCATCATGCCTTTTGCATTATCCTTTGACTACCTCTTTTTATGCCTTAGGAACAAACCCATTTATTACGACACAAAACTACCCATATGCTATAAATAAATGTCGTTAATAAATGGTAGAGACTTACCAAACATGGGTACCCTAGTTAGATCCCCCTTATCATTTGGTGCCCATGCCGAGTTTTTCCTTAGGACTGGGAGTCCATTATAACTTAATACATGACTTTATGATGAGCCTCATTTATCATTCATGCACAAGTGACCTTATTTCCCCGCGAACTCCCGAAAAACGAGTCTTAGTTAAGCTCTTTTCCAAATCGCCTAAAAATAGAAGAGATTGTCGAGTGATTTGTCCCTTTCACACTCATTAAATTGTATTTGAAAGGTCATGAGCCTTAGTTAAGCTCTTTTCCGACTCGCTATCAAAATAGAAAAGATTGTCGAGTGAACTTGTCTTTTTCACACTCGTAAATTGGATTTGAAAAGATGTCTATTTGGCACAAGTTTACCCCTTTTTCACACCAAGTAGACTAAAAGACATAAAAAATGATATTTTTTGGTGTTAAGTTGTGATTGCATCTCATGCCCTTGCTTGCAGTATTGAGCCTTTAGCCGGTTCTCACTTTGAGTTATAAATTGTTGCCTAAGCAGTTTTTGCATCCTCAACCAAGCACAACCTTGTTCATATCCTTCGCAATTTGACACCCTATACCCTGGAGGGAACATCACCCCGAGTGTCCATCTCCCGCATGAATTTCCTTGCATTAAGCATAGGTACGTTCCACTACTGGAACTAATTTTGCTTACTTGCGACACTCGTTTCCTCCTCTGTATCATAGCATTCATTTGTTATGAAAAAACAAAAAAAGACAGGTGGGAATGGAGTACTATATTATAATCGGCAACAGTCGTGTCACCTTTGAACAGAGCACAAAGTTATTGAATCCTTGTGTCATCATAATTTTGGGTTTAGCATGGCCTTAGGAAGTTGATCTCGTTACAGAGTTTTCTCCATCGGCTAGTTACTCTTCCAGTCCCTATAGAGAACGTTATTGATGCCTCCTGCATCTAATAGTCACATCATTGAGTCTATGCTATCGGAGTCACCATATGTCTCATGCTCTTGTTCAAAGGAAGTCTATCAACCTGTGTTGGCCACTCTTTAGAAATATTGACTTTCCATGTCGGCCATACCCTCATTTGTCTCAGAATCACATGATACTTTGGTCTTATCATGCACCCTAGCCCTACTTTCATCATTGGTAGGTCACCTTGAACCCAACAATCGACATTTCATCATTGGTCGTTGACTGGGTGGTTTCCCTTGTGTTCGACGGCAAGACATCTATTCACACTTTGGGATTTTTGCAGTGTCTTGGATTCCATTAGCCTTATTGGTGGTATCCTCTCCTTTGTTGGTAGTTTTTATCATTGGCTTCTATTCAAAGGGTCTTTTTCGTATACCGCTTGCATTTGGTACACGCGAAAGACGCACAGGGTCGTTGGTTCGTGACCATGTTCTTCGTCCGATTTCCACCAAATCATGAAGCTCCTGCTTTGTTCCTCGTGTTGAATGATGAGATATGCCTTAATTCTCTCCTTTCAGCGAGTCTCTTTCCATCGACTTCAACTCATTTATTTTGGATACGGGACCAAGAGTTTTATGAGTACCTTGAGGCTTGCAGTCATTAGTGGCAAACTCTCCTGCTATTGACAGATGGGAATACATCAATGTCTCATGATCAATGGATTTCTCAAGTGTTCAACCTCAACTCCTTTATTCACACTTGTTGTAACAACCCTAATTAATTAATTATCATGATTAAATATTTGTTTAATGAATATTAGTTTAATTAATTATCATGATTAAATATTTGTTTAATTAATATTAGTTTAATGAATTATTAATTTTTATTATGAAGACTTAGTTAATAATACAATTGTATTGGTAGATGGACCCATTTATGTAGGGGGGGATAAGGTGGTTAAGACTTAATGGGGGATAAGGTGGTTGAGGTTTAAATGGGGGGATAAGGCGGTGAATAATGAGGAAAGGAGGATAAGGCAAGGGGGAACACTCGGGAAGGGGGCCTTCTTTTGTTTGGGGGTTGGAGGAAGGAGAAGGGAGGAGGATTGGAGACTGTGTATTTGTTATGCAACTGTTTCATGCTTACAGACTTGAGGACTTTCACAGGGGGCACCTATTGTTGGGAATTTTGGGCTCAGGGGCCAGGAAACCATAACGAATCCTGGGGCTAGGGAGTCGGATAGGTTGTTCCTAGCTGGCTAGGAGGTTAGTCAGTTTTGGGCAGAGCTTTAGCTTGGGTAGAGTTTCAGAACAACATTAGTTCGAGGTATTTATCATCATTATTATGTTGTGTTCATTATTGTTATATTGTTTTTTTTTTTTTATGATGAACATGTTATTAATTATCATGTTGCTCTCATTTTTAAATTCTGTTGAACAGTGAATTGTCATTATGATGAATAGAGAACATAAAAGAAATTATTATAGCATTTCTATATCTAAAATTTGTTTGGTAAGGCTCTGTATGGACAGGACTTACACACGGTATCAGAGCCCAATTTCAAAACTGAAACCTGGGCTTAACCACTCACATGATTGAAGGTTATGCAAATATTTCCCTCAAACAACTCATAACCTACAACCTTTATTAAAACCCTTTACATAAACCTAGAAAACCCTAAAATTTCCAATGAGAAACCCTACAAATAAACTTGAAATAACCCAGAAAACCCTGAAATTTCCACTAATAAACCCTTGAATAACCCTGAAAACACTAATAAGAATTATGAAATAGCTTAAGATGTAGCATGAAGGAGTCCTAGAGCTGTTTCATCCTCCCATCTTTGGTTTCAGCCACCAAACCACTTGTTTACTTGTAACAACTTTAACCTACAAAGGACAAAGAAAGACATCATAAAATAAGCATTAGATGGGGTCAAAATTTCTTAAAAAAAAAAAAAAAACTTAATTTAAAAACAAAATGTGTTCAGTTTTTTTTATATTATAACACATTTATATAACATATAAATTATATATTATGTTATATACATAATAATATCATATGTAAAGATATACTACATTATATAAATATCTTATTCATTTGAATATAAATAAATAAATGCCCAAAGTCGAGACCTGGCGCCAAGCCACGAAGGAGGAGCCCACAAAGGGCATTATTTGCTAAACCCAAGCTATCATCTAAGAACCCAAAGCACTCAGTCACATGGAGGAGGAGCCCACAATGGGTTCTTCATTGCACTACGCAGGCCCAATCTCCAAACCCACAGCTATCGAACCTAGCGCACCTGCCATACACAACACACATGTTAGCAACACATCACAAATCAAAGCCAACAACCATACACCAAGCCACCAAGGAGAAGTCTACTATTAGCACATTAAAACAACACATAAAAAAAATCAACAACTCAGCGCAAGCCACGAGGAGGAGAGCTCACGGACCAAAGTTTCTTACACTACGCATCCCACGCACAAGCACCAAAGCCCAGCTCAAGCGCCAAGCCTTTCTAAGCGGGGAAGCGAGAAGCAGTCGATCCATATGTTGGCCTCTCTAATGATTTTAGCAAGCCCTTCTAAGCATACATCTTTGGGTGGAATTGCCCTTCACACAGCTGATAACACAACCCAAGCGCCTTGAATAATTGTCCAACACCAACGTGCCTTGAAAAATCCAGCAAGCGCTGAGATCGCAGGTAGCAAGAAAACACCCTACCCATACCAAACCAAGGAGACACCCATGGGATGAATCGCAAGTTAACACATAAGACACCAAAGCCCAAATCAAAGCGCCAAACCATGGACAAGGGAGAAACTGCAAGGAAAATCCATGGGTATCTAGCATTCGGTGGGAATAGAAACCCCGACCTGATATATATATCATCAACAACTTAACTGTTCTGCCAAGGGAGCCATCCATAAAGCCCACAAAGGGCGCCAACCATAAAGCACCGAGTTAAGAACCTGCAACACAACACAAAATGGTTGAAACCAAGAGCCCACGGGTCGAGCGTTGTACACAACGCGGTCGACCGAGACCAAGCACCCAAGTCACAAGCCAGGAGCCAAGAGGAGCCCCACCGAGGCAGGTAGGTGGTAGTAGCCAAACCCCGGTCCATATGTGTAGCCATGAATACCAACGACGATAACGCGAGCAGGCCTGGCGGCCATGGTCATACCCTCCTGACGGTCGACCATGGGGGCCGAGGCCACCCCCTCCTCTAAACTCGATAGTGTGTGTACAGTAGAGGAGAGGTCGATTATGCACAGAGCAGAAGGGAGGTGTAGCCGAGGTTGTGCAGATGAGAATGAGGGCTCTACACGCCGAGTAGGGTTTGAGTAGTTGTTTTTCTTTATTATTATTTTATTATATGCTTGGACAGGCGGGAAAAGAGAGCGGGGGCAAGTGGACCTCATGCGAGGACCTACCCTGGCTTTGATTTTTATTTTATTTTAAATTTTTTTATTTTTTTATTATCATTATTATTTTATTTTATTTATTTTTTATTAATTTTATTTATTTATATTTTAATTTAATTTTAACCCTTTGGGTTTTAATTATTTAAAACATTTTTTTGTTTTAAATTTAAATTTTGAATGTTTAATTTAAATTTAAATTTTAATTTTAAATGATTAATTTCAATTTTTAATTTTATTTCAAAGCATTGATAATAGTAATTAATTAATCATTCAAAAATTAATTAACTAGTGATTTGAATGATTAATTAATTAAATGTGTAATTAACATTTACATATTTAATAATATCTAATAATTAGCATAACATTATGATACTAATAAAATTTATTTTTTGGATTAGATTAAATGTGTTGATTAAGGCGAGAGAGTTAGTAGTTTTCTTAGGCGAAGACATCGAGCTTAGAGGCTTTCGACCCTGACCTAGCCACTCACCTAAAGAGAGTAACGTCTGCTTATAGACAAGTAAAAAAAAACTTACGCCTAACCCTATGTTTTCAAGTATAAGTTGCGCGAATGCAAGTTACCTTAGACTCTTCCCTGACAAACATTTGGTTGATGCAGATTCAATTGTACAGGATGGTTAGGACTCGAGGAAATCGAGGTCGAGGGGCATCGTCGCAAGGACCGCCAACGCCGCCACTACCATCGCCTGAATTAGCTCTCATTTTGCGCTCTTTGGAGGCCATAAATGAGACTTTAAAGGGGCATCAACCAGCAGGGATTAAAGTGGAGCCCCCACCATCTGGAGAGGGTAAACCTAAAGCGTCAAGGGATTCAAGGGGAGGGCCTCCACCCGAGGACATCACTAGAGAACTACAGAAGATCAAACTTCTAGAGTTTGCCAGGGGTCATGCCAGTGAACGTGTAGAGGCATTGTTGGAAGGAATCACACAATGTTTCTCCTTAAGAGACTATGCTTCCACATCAAAGGCGAAAATAACGATTTTTCAGTTGAGGGATAGTGCCTTGAATTGGTGGGGCAACCTGGAGAGGTAGTTGCACCTTACCCAAGACACCGTCTCTTGGGAACTTTTTGAGGAAAGGTTCTGAAGGAAGTATCTACCAGCTTACTACGAGGAACAACAGGTGGGAACATTTCATGCTCTAGTACAGGGAAATAGGACAGTGGAAGAGTATGAGATCAGGTTCATGGAATTGGTAAAATATGTTTCTTACATGGATAATGATCAACGATAGGCAGAACACTTTATCTATGGGTTAAACCCTAAGATAAGGGCCATGGTACGGATGTGGAAACCATCTTCAATAGCGAAAGCAGTTGAAAATGCATGTTATGCTGATGAACACATGAACTTAAATGGAGGTATGAGATCGACCTTTCCACATCATCCTAGATTCGTGGGGAAGGCCCCTAGGACCTTCTCCCAGGGAGGGAGCTCTAGGCCACCTCCTTATGATAATAGAGTCGTGCCAGGGATAGTTTCCATAGGTATTTCAATGGCAGCGAGTACAACATCCCATTTGTCACCAACGACACAGGCAGGTTCACAACCTTCTCAGGTAGCAGCTAGTAGGGGCAGGGGTTCCAGGGGAAGGAACTCATTTCAGAGACTGTCATAGAGCAGTGCGCAGGTTCAATCTCGAGTTACATGTTGGGGATGTGGAGGACCCCATTACCAATGTGAATGCCCATAGTTGCAAGAAGGATTTGTGCATAGATAAGGAAAGGCATCGATGGGAAGAGCAAGTGGTAGCCACAAGATTTATGCAGCAGTTAATAATCTCCAGGAAAAACATCAATCCACAGTGGTGGATTCGTTAGGTACGCTAAATTATATTAATGTTAAAATTTTATTTGATTCTAGTGCTACAGATAGTTTTATTTCACCTTCTGCATTAGAAAAGAGTGGGTTGGCAGCCTACGAGCACGACGAATTTAAACAATTAGAGATGGCTTCGGGGGAAAAACAAGTGGTAGGACCTAGCGTTGATAATTGTCTAGTAAACCTGGGAGTGTGTACTACCAGGTTGAAGGTATACGTCACTGCTCTCGAGACGTATGACCTAATCATTGGAATGGATTGGTTAGAAGCCCATCGAGCTATGGTAGATTGTTTCGCAAAAAGGGTTCTTTGTGTTGACGATGAAGGAAGGCCAGTAGAGATCCACGGTGTACGGAGAAAAGTCTCTCTACACTTTATCTCAACTATGAAGGTTAAGCGGTGCATAAGGCAAGGGCATCGACTTTATGTAGTGGAAGCAGTGAATGGAAGGAAAGGACCCTCCTTGGATGAGTACCCAGTATTGTCATAGTTTGAGGATGTTTTTCCGAACGAGTTGCCAGGGTTACCTCCTGAGAGGGATCTTGATTTGACTATTGAGCTAAAACCTGGTGCAGAACTAATTTCCAAGACTCTGTATAGGACGACAGTGCTAGAAATTTGTGAGTTGCAGATGCAGTTGAAAGAGCTACTCGAATTAGGGCTAATAAGGCCCAGTGTCTCACCTTGGGATGCACCAGTAATCTTTGTGAAGAAGAAGGATGGTTCCTTATGACTATGTATAGATTACAGGGACTTGAACCGTGCTACAGTGAAAAATAGGTACCCTATACCACGAATAGATGATCTCTTTGATCAAATGAAAGGAGCAATGGTATTCTCAAAAATTGATTTGCAATAAGGGTATCACCAGTTAAGGATTAAGGGAGGCAATATTCCTAAAACTGCTTTTCAAACTCGGTTTTGGAATTACGAGTTCGTTTTAGTACCTTTTGGATTAACCAATGCACCAGCAGTATTCATGAGCCTCATGAACAGTGTATTCTGGAAGTGTTTAGACCATTTTGTACAAGTCTTTCTAGATTACATCCTCATCTATTCCAAGAACGAAAGAGAGCATGAGGAACACTTGCGAGTGGTGTTGTCCTACCTTAGAGAGAACAAATTGTATGGGAAGTTGTCGAAGTGTTCCTTCTTCCATAAAGAAATTCACTATTTAGGTCATATCATTTACGATGAAGGAATCTCTGTGGACCCAGAAAAGGTAAAGGCCATTATGGAATGGTCAGTGTCGAAAAATGCTCATGAGGTAAGAAGTTTCATGGGGCTAGCAGGTTATTATCGGAGATTTGTGGAAGGGTTCTCTAAAATAGTGAAACCCATCACCACTTTGCAGCGCAAGGGGTTAGGTATGAATGGACAAAAGAATGTGATAGTGCATTCATCGAACTTAAGAGGTTACTAACTAGTGCACCAATTCTACGAGTGTCGGATATGGAAAAGGACTTCACAGTCTGCACGGATGCCTCGAAGCAAGGGTTGGGGGCCATGCTAATGTAGGAAGGAGGAGTGATAGCTTATGCGTAAATGAAGTTGAAGAAACACAAAGAGATTTATGCTACTCTTGATTTAGAGTTGGCAGTTGTAATGCTAGCTCTGAAACTTAGGAGGCACTATCTAGTGGGGCGAAACTTTGAGCTCAAAATGGACCATGAAAGTTTAAAACATCTCTTCACCCAAAGGGATCTTAATGCCAGGAAGAGGCGATGGAGTGAGTTTATAAGTGAGTACGATTTTGGTATTTCATGCATCAAGGGAAAAGAAAATGTGGTCGCGGATGCCTTGAGTAGGAGACCACGTGTCTTCTCCTTGGTACCCTTAAAAGTCAATCTAAGGGAATGTGTGTTGACACAACTCCTTGGATATAGTTGGTATTTAAAGATTACTTCAAACCTTGAGAGTGGGAGGCAGTTAGATCCAAAGCATGATGGATATAGCCTGGAAGCAGATGGACTATTAAGATATCGAGGAAGGATGTACATCCCCGGAGGTGGGGATATTCGAAGCATCATACTAAAGGAAGCCCATAGAGCACTTTATTGTGCACATCCGGGTGTGAAGAAAATGTACGCAAACATGAGGAAGCTCCTCTTCTAGGTAGGCATGAAGCGTGATGTAGTCCATTTTGTCGCCAAGTGCCTAGAGTGTCAACAAGTGAAAGCCAACCACCATCACCTAGCAAGTCTCCTACAACCACATGATGTTCCTATGTCTAAGTGGGAAGTCATTTCTATGGATTTTGTTGTGGGGTTGCCGCTCACATATCATAGATACAATGCCATTCTTGTAATAGTTTATAAGTTAACCAAGAGTGCTCATTTTATTTCGGTTAGAGACACTTGCAATGTTACTGATGTGGCACGCATGTTTGTAAGTGAGGTCATCCGTTTGCACGAGATACCCAAGAAGATCATTTTCGACAGGGACTCCAAATTCACTTTTAGGTTTTGGACAAGTTTGCAGTCAACGTTGGGGACTCAGTTGAACTTAAGCACAACTTATCATCCTGAAATAAATGGGAAAACCGAGAGAGTAAATAAGGTTATGGAAGACATGATTAGGATGTATGCCATGGATAATCAAACCCATTGGGAGAAGTACCTACCTTTGGTAGAGTTCGCCTACAATAGCAGTTTTCATAGCTCCATCAGAATGCCACCCTACGAAGCTTTGTATGGAAGGCCATGAAGAACACAATTGAGTTGGGAGAGATTAGAAGACTGAGTGACAATTGGGCCAGAATCGATTCAAGAGATGGAGGAACAGGTGATTCAGATTAGGCAGAGACTAAAGGAAGCACATGATAGACATAAAAGTTATGCGGATGCACACATGATTGACCGAAGTTATAAAGTGGGAGATCAGGTTTTCATTCGTATCAGGCCTAATAAGAGTACCATTTGGTTTAGGAAGGGGACAATGTTGTCACCTCGATTTATAGGATCATTTTAAATCTAAGAGAAAATTGGACCAATTTCCTATCATCTCGTACTGCCACCCCACTTGCATAAAACTCATAATGTTTTTCAGGTATCTGTTCTACGTCATTATGTTTCTAACGAATCCCATAAACTAAATTGGAAGGAATTGCAGGTATCGGACGTGGGAACCCTCACGGTAGAACCATTACTCATATTGGACTATAGAGTCCGACAGCTCAGGAACCGTCTGGTAGACCAAGTTAAGGTCCAGTGGGACAAGTATAGTCCAGGATCTGCTACTTGGGAAGATGCCGAGACATTACGACGAGATTATCCCTCACTTTTTTGACCACCTCGAGAATATGTTTCTTGAAGGTTGGGTGTATGTAACACCACCTTTTGACTTAGACAACTAGGATTACCTGAGGCCTTATCACCTTTATTTTCTATTCACTGTGAAACTATTAGTGATACACTTGAACTTTTAAGAAGTATGGACCTTTATGAATGTTTAAATGTTATTTGAATGATGATGAATATGATGCGATCTACTATGTGGATGTAAATTATATGAATGTTTAAATGTTATTTGAATGATGATGAATATGATGCGATCTACTATGTGGATGTAAATTCTATAAATGTTTAAATGTCACTTGAATGATGATGGATATGATGCGAACTATTATGTGAATGTGAAATCTATGAATGTTTAACGTTATGTGAATGATGGTGGATATGATGCAATCTATTATGTAAATGTAAATTCTATCAACGGGTAACGTTAATTAAATTATGGGGATATTATGCGGTCTATTTCTAACTTGTAAATTTTGACATTAAAATTGTCGGTACATGGATACCGAATTGAGATTATGGTCGAATGCATTTACATTATGATAATGCATAGATATGTATGAGTTTGTGTTATAGACTAATTTGCAGGTCAATGGGCTATGAAATAGCCAAGGGATAATGGTAATAAAAGTGGATGTTATGACCACCTACCGAGAAACAATATGGTATGAATCTTTGTATGTGAAATTATATTGGTACAAATGCACTGTTATGATATATGGACCAGTGCAGGTTTTCAGGTGGTGAGACTGCCCAAAAACTGAATAAACGATGACAAAATTCCTAGCAACACGGTGCCACTGTATATTCCATTATAGGGTGTGGGCCTTAGTCCTATTAGGAGGGGTGGAGGCATTTCTCGCTGTGTATCCTCTAAACCTGGAATCATGGGAGGATGGTGTTAACTCACGCTCCCCTAGACGTGTGATGATGACTGTCAGTTGCCTGGTGGAAAAGCTTGGTCAAGATAGTGACACTTCCACTTACAGGTTCTATTTGGAGTTAGGTCAATATAGTTGACGCTCCAAGATAGTCCAACAAAGGAAGGATAGGAATGGAAGATGGAAGTAAGTTAGGGAGGAAGGATGAATAGAAATAGTTGAGAGTGTATGGAGATTTACCTTATGGTGGAATTTATTGTTTTTCCTTCTGAAAAGAAAATGTGTATATACCTATATTCATGATTACTTAACTGAACTACAATTGTCTAAATAAACATTGTTGAGCTAGATTATTGTAATTAAGGGATTTCGCAAACATTTGATTGGTTTATTATCCTTTATAAAATGAATAGTCTTGTTGATTGGATTGGATGCATACATAAATTACTATAGAGGTGATAGTTATTGTTATTAGTACATGCACGAGACTTGTATGTACTAGCTACACATGTACACTAGTATGTATGAGTTTTCTTGGCTTACTTACTGATAATGTTGTTTATTGGATATGAATGTGTGAACCATGTGTCATTTCCCTTGTATCATAAATTACTTTAACTTCAGGACGAAGTTTCCTGAAGGGTGGGTGTATGTAACAACCCTAATTAATTAATTAATTATCATGATTAAATATTAGTTTAATGAATATTAGTTTAATTAATTAATTATCATGATTAAATATTTGTTTAATTAATATTAGTTTAATGAATTATTAATGTTTATTATGAAGACTTAGTTAATAATACAATTGTATTGGTAGATGGACCCATTTATGGAGGGATGGATAAGGTGGTTGAGACTTAATGGGGGATAAGGTGGTTGAGGTTTAAATGGGGGGATAAGGCGGTGAATAATTAGGAAAGGAGGATAAGGCAAGGGGGAACACTCGGGAAGGGGGTCTTCTTTTGTTTGGAGGTAATATTTTCATATTGGAGGAAGGAGAAGGGAGGAGGAGTGGAGACTATGTATCTGTTATGCAACTGTTTCGTGCTTACAGACTTGAGGACTTTCACAGGGGGCACCTGTTGCTGGGAATTTTGGGCTCGGGGGCCAGAAAACCGTAAGGAATCATAGGGCTAAGGAGCCAGATAGGTTGTTCCTAGGTGGCTGGGAGGTTAGTCAATTTTGGGCAGAGCTTCATCTTGGGCAAAGTTTCAGAACAACATTAGTTTGAGGTATTTATCATCATTATTATGTTGTGTTCATTATTGTTATTTTGTTCATTTTTTTTTTATGTTGAACATGTTATTAATTATCATGCTTCATTTTTAAATTCTGTTGAATAGTGAATTGTTATTATGCTGAATAAAGAACAGAAAAGAAATTATTATAGCATTTCTATATCTAGATTTTGTTTGGTAAGGCTCTGTATGGACAGGCCTTGCACTTGTAGGAATGTACTCGGTGCCTTGATACCTACTTTCATTATTGGTAGGTTGTCTCGCATTTGTTAACGGTATACCTCAATGACTGATAATCAAATAATGTCTCATTGTGTTCGACCTCGACTCCCTTATTCACATAATGTAGACTTGCACCCTTGGCGGATAGTGTAGAAGACTTGAAGACATCACTACGTGGCCGCATCTTTCCTGAGCTATTGCTTCCCTTTCATTGGACCAACACATGTTCGACTTTAGTAATCATGGGAGATCAGATTGTACTCCATGGTATATAGATATCTTCAGATTGATCTTGAGACCGGTTTCACTGGGCCTTGTTCGTGACTATGACAACTTTTGGCATGCAACCGCATTTGTATTTGCCTATTCATGGCCATGAACACTTGTTTGGTATATTTTCCACATGGATCTACATTGTATTCTTGGCAACCATGTATGCAAAGTCAATACAGAATGTAATGAACAATTGAGTACGTCCAGTTGGTCCTCTACCACTCCACTTCTGGGTTATTTATAATGTATTTCGGCCATCGCAGATACTCCTCTGATCTCACACATTAGGGGGCATCTGTTATAGCAAGATTTGCCTCACCATTGCTATCTTGCACAGAGGGCCTTTTTCCATTTCCCTATGCAGACTTGTCATCCCTTTTTGATGAATCCAGAGCCAAAATATATACATTTTTTCAGATATACTCTCCCTATCAGCTATGCAAGATGCGTATACGCTCTCTGCTCCACTACAGCCAGCGTACATCAAGATTTGTGCGAGAAAATACAAAAATGGAGTCGGGTTTCCATGTCATGACAAGAGATCTTTGATCCTTGGCCTTCCATATACTAGAAACGTTATGACTCGACCCTTTAGTTGCATTGTGAAGGCTATAAGAGCACAATTTCGAGCTATGGAAAAGAGGAGAAAGCATTCAACTTTGAGAGCAAAGTTACTCTGGAGAAATTGCTTCATATTGAGTCTGCATCCCTTTGTCCCTCAAGTATGAACACAATGTTCAGCCCCCAAGCTCTTTCCCTATTGTTGAGAGAACCTCATTGACTCTCTCCTATGAGCTTGCCTTTGGTGGAGGCCCAGTTGGAAGGAACTTGGTTTCTTGATTTCAAACCGTGCCGACACGGAAGTTTGTAATGTTGTCACTTCTGCTGATTAATTATTAATAGAAATACTCCTTTCATGTCCTATTGGTATATTGCAAATGTATGATTATTATCTATGGGCATGTTTGTAATGTTCATTAATGTATTATGCTATATGATGTGCTAACCCCTTTATATCATCACTATATACTTTCTATGCTCGTCTGTTAAGAACTTATTGCAGGTATAAAGCTTTGGGTCTAAGTGCTCAACGATGGAACATCATCAAATGTTGGATCGAGGTAGGCCTCTTTCTTATCTTGTGCATTAGTTTGTATAGCATATGTTGGAATTGAGTTGATTTCTGCAGTCATACCTGTCTGTTATGGTTTACCCTTGTCCATAGAGAGTTTTTCCCTCGTAACAACATAAGTAGTTAGTACTCATTTTTCCATTTTAGTTGGTGTGTGTGCACGGTTGCCAAAGATTGATGTTGATACTACTAATGCCATTTCCTGGTAGTTTTCTTTGATGATAAATTATCATGTATATTCAATATCAAAACATAACTTTGTTTTTAACCTCTATTCACTGTGGTGATGTGCCTAACAAATGCCAATAGTTCTAGGGTGTTTGCCTCACCTTAAAAATTGCATTTGTCCTATAAAAACAAACACAGTTCAAGAATTGTGGCATATTTGTCTCACCCTAAAGATTGCATATATCCTAGAAAAACAAATACAATTTCAAAATTATGTTAGTTTTAAATCATTTATGTAGTTATCTTTCATGGTAAATTTTTATGCAAGGTTCAATTTGCATTCCTGTCATAGTAAGTTCCCATTTATCAATAGAGGTTTTTAATGTAAATAGTTTGGATTTTAATTTTATAATTCACTTTTGGAAGTCTATGTCAGATGATGCAGAAATAGAAAGCATTCCTATTACTGAGCAAACAAACCTATCAAAGGACAAAGTTGTCAACTATCGAGAGGTTGAAGAATTTCTAGAAGAAAATAGGAAGCTTCAAGCACAGTAAGTTGAACAAATTTCTAATTCATTATCACAATCTACATTAGCTTATAGATGTAGATATATAGGCTCTATGATGTTGTATGTTTTCTAGTTATGCTTTGAGAATAACTTCAAATAACTTTCAAAGCAATTCAAATTTATAAACATAACAATGCATATTTATTTATGCATGTAATCTCAAACCAATGTATATTTCAACCATTTACTAAATTCTAGGCACAAATCACCCTAGTATACAGTCTTTAGGGTTTACAACATATCCACGGTCCTGTAACTTGTAAATTACCAACATAATACATGGATTTTTCTTCCTAGGGTGTGCATTTTTCATCATGTCTTATTGTCATGCATTTTCCCCTTTTTGCATTTTTTTTGCATTTACAAGACACCTTTTAGCCTTTATGCACAACAAAGAGTTTTTGGTTTCAAAATGCACAACTAAAGGTATGAACACATGTAAAATTATAAAATACAAAACTCCACAATTTGAACCACTCAATTTGGAGGTCATATGAAACTTAGGCATTCATTTTACAGTAAGACGGTTTTACCCTCCATTTTACAAAAAATCTTGAATCTTGGTTCAAAGTAGAAGTCCTTATTCATTTAAAAAATGACTCCATATGACATATATAGATTTATAATTTTATTAACTTCACCCCAAAACATAGATCATTAAATTTGGAGCTATATAGAAGCATGGGTGTGCATTTCCATTAGGTCGCTTTCTACTGTTTGAGTCTCTCAATTTACAACACAGATTTTGCCTCTTTTACACAACAGCCAATTTTGTGTTTGCAAATGAAAATCTAAATATGTAGACAAGTGTAAAATTATCTAAGACACCCTCAACAACTTGAATCACTCAAATTGCAGGTGTGTTAAGACCTAGGCGTGCATTTTTGTGAAATCTAGCGTGCATTTGGCACAAGGGCAGAAATTACAATTTAAAAACAAAACATGTATTTCTTAAGTGTGAGAGTTACACATTATTTTCGTCACCACTATGACCGTTAATGATGTAAACCTATATGTTGCCTTCAGAGGGGTTAGTGGCCTGAATTCCTGAAGAAAGAAGGGAGAAGAACTTTACCTGAGAGAAGAAATTGGATTTTCCTTTGTAAAAACCCTAATAAGGAGGATTTCCACAGGTTGCTCTATACATAGGGTGCGAAAATGCCTGATTTCCGTAGGTTGCACTATAGCTAGGTCGCAGAGTTTTTGCAGGCTGCACTATAGCTACGGTGCGGTGGCCTTTGCACGTGGGAAAAACATGCATCTTCTCAATGCTTCTAGAAGGAGAAACTTCTATGGTGAGGTGGCCTCCGAACGGTTTGGATCTTACTCGCTTTCATGATTTAGTGGGATCATCCTAACCTCCTCACCTTATCCTTTTCAACTTATAAAAGGAGAGGAGCTCTCATGGAGAAACTTAGTTGGATTGAGCTTGGAAAATTTTTGTTGGCTTTGAGCTTTTCTTTGTCAAGATAGATTGTGAGTAGCTATCAGATACACAGTCTTAGAATCCATTCGAGCAAGAAGTGTGTGGGAAGCAAGGAACTATTGGAAGGAACCTTACGACATCAAGGCATCCGGTTGTAATATCTCTTCCTATTATTAATATAATACAATGGTATGCTTCTTTCCCATAGAGTTATCTTATTTTATTGCATAATTCCTTGATCATATGCATAGGTTGTCATTGAATATACTTTTTCCTCTTTCACTTTGGTTGGTTTGTGTCTCACTGCAGGATCAGTGTCACAAGAGCACCGGAGCGAAACAGGAACAACAAAGATATAAGGAAGCGACACTTAAAGGTATGTCTCTCGTCTTTGGTTTAGTAGTAAATTCAATGATTAGAGCCTAGGGAAAGCGCCATGTCCTATCGTGTTTTTTTCTAGATCTAGGTGGATCTAGAGAGATTAGTTTATGTCTGTATTTACTGATTTATCCAATAACATTGAGTGTGCATTTTTAGATGTGGAAGCTCTAACAAACTTGAATTAGACTTTTATGCAATAATAGAAACCATTGTAATAAATTAGAAAAATATAGATATAAAAAAAAAAGCAATTGTACTAAATTACCATTCAATATTGGAAGTTAATTTTTTTACATTAAAAATGTGTAAAGGTAAAGCACACTAGTGCACATATTTTAATGTAGCGCCTTTTTTTATATATATAATGCATCATCTTTGGTGCACCTTATTTTTACAATTTAGTATATATGAGGTTATACACATTTGCATTAATACAGGTGTTCTAATATGAATAAACACAAAGTGGAATTATATTTTATAGACCACATTAGTGTATTGTGAGAGTGAGGCATGTTCTTTGCCAATCTGATGCATTGAGGATGTTTGATAGCATCATATATGGTGCATTGCATCATCCCTAAATGCATTGATGCAAGCATTAAATTGAAAAAACTTTTATGAACACATCGACATGTCTAGACACCTTTGTGTGTAGTTATAGAGTTCAATGCACATGGAATAATTCGTAGGACCACTACTTGATGCTACTTATCCTCTCTAGTGCACCATCAACTATAGTAACATTCAAAATATAAGGCAATGTGCTAAGGTAAGAGAGTACCACTAGAGACGATGTGATAAGTCATCCACATTTTCACTGCTTTCACATGGCATAACTATCTTGTGTTTAGTAGTGCACATTAAATAATAAGTAGCATCGAACAACAATGCTACTATTCCACGTCAACACGTCATATATCCTATGCACATATAAATTTGGCAAGTTAGTACACCGATGTGACAGGGTAACAACGTCACTGGTGTCCTCAATCATCCATATCTGTTTTGCCATTGCAAGACATTCCTACCTATGTTTCACAGTGTGTGTTGCTCCAATAACGATGCTCCATAGCATCCATTAGCTTATCAAATAGTGCAATAAATATGTGCACTAATTATTTTCAAATTATTGATGTGTTTAGAATGTTGTGAAGCACCATGGATGGCACACCCTGTAAAAGCACTACCATATTTTGCATAGAGATATAGAAGGTTTTACCAATGACATTTAAAAAAAAAAAGAGTTTGCAAATTACATTGGAAAATTAAAATCGTGAAAATGTAAAGTAAAATGTAGTAAAGGAATTTGTTGATCTTGTCTCTATTGTGGGGCATTGGTTGCTACGAAAAATCACAAATTAATTTCATTGGAGTGGCAGGATTGTTGTTGAAAAAATAGAAATAAATGGAATCCATTGTAGATGAATATTATCAGTGAAATTTAGCGATTTGGAAGCACAAGACAACAAGACACTTGTAGAGAGACAAAGAGCACTAGTGCTTGAAGGTGTTGGAAGCACTATGAATAGTAAAAATGAGAAATCAATTAAATATTTTATTTATTTATTAAATTTAACCCTATCATGGTTTGTCTTGTATCCCAATGCACTAGTTTGATTATAAGCCTGTGGTGAACTAATCAACAATCTTTAAAAAATAATAGTGTGTGTCCCCACTTGATACATAAAAAGCACCTTTGTATAGTGTGTTTCCCACGTGCTACTCAAGAAACACCTTTGTATATATTTACCCCCTAGTGGAATATTGACAATTTTTAATCATATATTTTTTACAAGATAAAATGGAATACCATCCTCAAAAATTATATGTAAGACTAATGTAACCATAGGAGGTAATGATAGTTT
Source organism: Picea engelmannii (assembly GCA_009831015.1). Lineage (NCBI taxonomy): Eukaryota > Viridiplantae > Streptophyta > Pinopsida > Pinales > Pinaceae > Picea > Picea engelmannii. The sequence continues at coordinate 201,693 of ML797460.1, forward strand.
AAAATTAAACTACATAGAATGCCAATGCCAAGAATAGGAATCGACTCCCTTTTTAGGAGTTTTCGCACTTACATTCCCCTTTTTTAACATTACATATTGTATTACTTATATACTTGAGCCAATGAATTAGAGTTGTTACCTAGTTTGGTTGCACATTCTATGAAGTCATGATAATTATATGCATGAGAGGGGGAATGATTAGAAAGATGCTTGACAAGTTTTTTTTTACTTCTTCAAGTTCTTTTTTAATTCAGCATTCAACCAATCTACCTTATTTAGTATACTTGAACCACATTGTAGATGTATTTACAATAGTGTAGGTAAGTGCATCTTGTTGAAAAAAGTATCATAAATCAAATTCTTTTAGGACCTATGACCAAAAATCTAGTTAATCTACAAATTATGAGTCAATTCCACCTCTGCGATAAAAGAGACAATTCTATTTTACATTGATATTTACAATACTATCAAGCTCACATTTGAGTTTGTGGTAACAATGGGTCATGATTGTATTATGGGATAACATTTTTGTCCTTTTGAAATACATCATTTTCTTCTTACACAACTAAAGTTTTATCGTTCTTGAATTTTAATGAAGGGGTCTTCTCATGGTTATGTTTTCTACAAGCATAAAATTCTTATGGCTAAATTGTTGGATATATGTTGCATTTTTTGCATGCAGGTAGACTATGAATTTATAAAAAATTAAAGGGCTTGAAGTGGTTTTAAACCCATGGTTTTATACCGATTATATTCTAATACCACATTTTAGAATATTAGGGTTGAATGGTGTTGTAGAATACTTGTGGCTCAAGAATGAGATGAGTCGAGCAATCAAAGGAAGAAGATACCATGTTAGGTAAAATTTGAATCCCCTTTTGTTTTTATTGATTTGTATAGTCTTCTTCCTCTCAAAAGCAATGTGTCTTAACTATGTTTCACACTTGTGTTCATTTTCTTTGTTTTTTTTTTATCAAATTCAAGGCAAAAGAAAATTACCTAAAGACTAAGGTCTTAAATGTTGACAAAAACGTCTAGGGAACCATTTGAAAGGAGATCAAAACTTAAGAGAAAGAACACAATCAACTTGAGGATTGCAATGGGACAAAAGATCATAGAAACGCCACAACAAAATGCTACCAGGGTAAGAAATAATGCAATAGTTCAATTATCATTTAAAAATCTTTGTGACACATTTTAGATTAATTATTGCATGTTGTTAATATCATTTTATTTCTCTTATACATATCAGATTCTAAGAGAACAAGACGATAATTACACATGTTTTT